>JBANCV010000917.1:5093-20264 GCA_037040105.1 Amiota albilabris | reverse complement strand
TCTTTATGTCGTTAGCACCGCAGCCCTTGTGCAAAGATGACTAACCGCCATCTTTTTACTCTCATCTCCGTCGAAACGTAAAGAAAAACGAGAGCGTTTTCATATAAATTCTACTACACTAAGTGCATTGCCAGCTAAGCTTTTATCTCAATAAATATTCTTCATTTCCTATACGACTGATATGCGCAAGTAATAGTGATGAGGTAATTGTTTATTTTAACAAGTATGGGCCACGTTTCTCAGCAGAATAAATACAGTCAGAGGTTAAACAGTGAATTTAAAAATGTCTCTCAATTTAAAAGGATAATCACAATCATTATATAGACTAACATTGTTGTTTTTACAAACTGTTATCAGATTGCAACACCTGTCGTTGGTAGTCGGATAGACGATTCATTCATACGAAATTTTCTCAAGTGTAAACATACAAAAACCGATAACGCAATATCTCTCCTTCTCTCTTAGTCTCTCTCATTTGTCATTTTGTCTTTCTTTTATAATTCTTTTCTATTTTTCTCACCGCCACACAGATATTGGATAGAGCAAAGGCTGACTGCTAATTAAATTATAAAACTTAGAAGCGTTAAAAGACGATATTATTATTAGACAGACAGACTATGCGGCCAAACCCATAACAAAGTAGGGTACTCATATATTAAATTTCAAAAAGGTATGTACATATTAAGTTATTGTAAATATCATTTAACATAATCATAATTGGAATTATAAGCTTCAGATAAATGTATGAATGAATGTCTGCTTTCACCTCATCTATCTGGTTTGTCTTTAGAAATTTCTGTTTAAGCTCCTCCTGTATTATGTTCGCCCAAAGTTTACAAGGTTTTTGATCGTTAATTGCTAAGGCTCTAAATATTAAGCAGCCCGGCCTGACGTGAAGGAACTAAAAATCTGTAGAAAACTGTATCGGTACCTGTGTCTGCTCACCTCCTCACCATCAACATCAGAATGTCTTTCATAAATAATCTAAAAAAGGTGTTTCACCTTGGTGGAGGTGAAGCGAAAAAAAAACGTCTGTATAACAACATTAAAATGGATACTGATCCGGCTGATTTTTGGGAAATGGTTGGTGAATTGGGCGACGGCGCCTTTGGTAAGGTGTATAAAGCACAGCATAAGGAGCACAGGCGATTTGCAGCAGCAAAAATGTGCACTCTAGAAGACGAAGAAAACTTGAGCGACCACATGGTTGAAATTGATATTTTATCTGAAATTAAGCATCCAAACATTGTTGAGCTTTATGAAGCATTTTCAATTGAAGATAAATTATGGGTAAGAATAATAAATAAGAAACTCATTTTTTTTTTGTTTTTTAATAACTTAAATATCATTGTTTTAAAAAAAAATTTTTTTTAAGATGCTTATTGAGTACTGTGATGGCGGTGCCTTAGACAGTATTATGGTAGAACTAGAAAAACCATTGACCGAATTGCAAATTGCTTATGTATGCAAGCATATGACCGAAGGTCTGAGTTATCTCCATAAGAATAAAGTTATTCATCGAGATTTGAAAGCTGGAAACGTGCTCTTAACAATGGAAGGTGGCGTTAAATTGGGTAATGAAAATAGCATTAAAATTCATAAGTGTGACTTAAGGTATTCTTTTTCGCTTATAGCTGATTTTGGTGTGTCAGCCAAGAACAAACACACACTACAAAAACATGACACATTTATTGGTACACCATACTGGATGGCGCCTGAATTGGTTCTCTGCGAGACTTTCCGCGATAATCCCTATGATCACAAAGTGGATATTTGGTCACTGGGTATCACATTGATTGAATTAGCTCAAATGGAACCTCCGAACAGTGAGATGTCACCCATGCGTGTTCTACTGAAAATACAAAAAAGTGAACCACCAAAATTAGATCAACCTTCCAAATGGAGTAAGGACTTTAATGACTTTCTTAAAAAGTCGTTAGTTAAGGTAATGTGATCTCCAAAATTATTATTACATATTTACTCAGTTCCTATCTAGACTTATATTTTAATTTAGTATAGTTTAGCTGCATTCTAAGCATTCAACTTTAATATTTGTATATATATATATGCAGTAATGTTAAAAAAGAGATTGAAAAATTTGTTCATTTTATATATGGGATCTTGAAAAGAAATGCTTAGATAGAACTTAAACTAGGGAACTCACATTGATCAGACCTTTTCCAGACTAATCTATGGTTGGAACAGATCGAATGTGAGTGTGTGTGTTTTTGTAAAAAGTTATTATTTCTTTGATGGTTTAGCGTATTCGTGCAGACGAGGTGTTGATTGTTGGTTCAAGTTCATTTTAAGTATTTAACTCGTTTGAAGTCTTTGTATTCAACATAATTGGCGTGCAAAATATTTTTTTTTTTTTTTTTTTTTTTTCCAATTCTATTATGGGTTTTAATTTTTGATAAAACCGATTTATATTTTCACAGGATCCACAACAACGACCAACGACTGATATTCTGCTGCAACATAGTTTTATAACCGATAATCTCGATTCCAAGCCAATAAAAGATTTACTGCTTGAGTACAAAGCTGAGGTGGTGGAAGAAGTTGTTGACGACGATACCGAGGTAGGGTATCTTTTTGTTTTACAAAATGTGTTTATTTTATACATTTTAAGTTGCCAATTGCATGAGTTATGTATACATAAATATTTCAAATCAAACATGATTTCGAAGATCAAAAATTTACAAAATGTTCACTTTTTAAATTTCTTTCATGCTGCCAATGCAAAAATTAAAATCCAATCTAAAATTCAATATCTTTTGTATTATAATAATGATATAAAAAATAATGGGTCATTCATAAATTTTGATGACGTTGCTCTTAGAAGCTCAAACGTCAAGTGAAGAGGCGATCTC
The DNA here is from genome assembly GCA_037040105.1 of Amiota albilabris. Taxonomy (NCBI): domain Eukaryota; kingdom Metazoa; phylum Arthropoda; class Insecta; order Diptera; family Drosophilidae; genus Amiota; species Amiota albilabris. The sequence goes on along the minus strand of JBANCV010000917.1, from coordinate 17,394 downwards.
TCTATCAGAGGGTTGGTAAGTCGTTCTGTTGAGAATTTGAAGTCACGGCATTATAAATACATTTCTATGCATTTTCATATATGTATATTGTTAATGATTGATTTTGAGTTGTCATTTTCAGTCATATATCACTTGTTTAAAGAAATTATACAAATTGCATATTTTGGCCTAGACCTTGCATGAATCACAGTCCTGATTTGCAAACTATTTCTTTACTTTTAAACTTTGACTAGATTACCACGACTTAATAACGACAGTAAGAGTTATATTTTTAGATTATTTTTTTATGCATCTTAACTCTATTCTATAGTAGGTATATTGTATGTGTGTATTATATATGTGATATATATGATGTATACCCGTAATTATGAATACTTATACGTTATACTTTCCAAAATCTAATTTTTTAATTATATAGGAACCCCGCAACTCGGCACTCCAGCTCGACCTGGACGATGACTCTGCTTCTCTACAAAGCGAAGATATTGATAAAAGTATGCTAACATTAAAAATGAAACAAATATGAATTAAAATGCATATATATATGTATATTATAGTTCCAGGTACACCTACATCCTTATTGCGGGATTCCAAAGAGCAATCCCAATCAAGTAGTTTACAACAAGTTAACAAAAAACAGGACGAGAGCAACATACCCGTCTTGCACAGTCCACAAAAGTCGAACAAAAATATTGTGGCTAAAAATAAGACTGGGGCACAGGCACCAACCGATATAGTAACGACTCCATCAAATGTGGCAATACCGTCACCACCACCACCTGCAAGCAATGAACAAATAATTGTTGCTTCACACAAATCGTCCGAAGATGTTTTGCCTTCAGTGGGTATTATGAATACCAATGAGAAATTAGCAACTGCAACAACAACAACTGTTGCTGATACAGATAAAAAGGTAGAATCCTATTTTAGTGGTTTTGTATTTACATATATGTACATATATTATTATAAATACATATTTTGTTTTGTTTAAATTTATTATTTTTGTGTATTAATTTTAGCAATTCGTTAAAAAAGGAAAAGCGCCAGCACCTCCAGCAGCAGCAGCAGTATTACCTTCTGCTACTCCAGTTGCTAATTTGACACAAGAGAGTCCAATACAAGAACCACATGCGACGTCATCAAACACAAAAGATGGCAATATAAATACTTTTACCAAAAAATCGGATCCAAAAGATGGAGGTGTTTTTAATAAATTAAGTAAAACGACACCATCAGCAGTTGCAGCACCAGCAGGAACATCAGAAACTATTGAAGTTAACATTTCCAATAATAATGATGTTGATAAACCACCTCAACCTTCTCCAAGCGCATCTGTGCACTCTGTGGCATCATCGTCAGAATTATCAGAACAAAGTGGTGTTGATGCCGTTATAAGTTCCAGCACCTCATTGATAACAATAAACAGTGATGCATCGCCCTCATCATTACGGTTGCCAGCGATTAATCACAATTCGAATGTTGTATTACCAAATAGTCTTGAAACAGTCAGTCAAATAACTGTAGTTACAAGTACACATCCCCCCGTCATAATCGATAATTCAATGCCGAAATTATTGCCTACCCAAAACGAAGTTATAATTGTCTCGAACGATTTAAACAAAAGCACTCAAGTTCATGAGTCATCCACAGATGATGACTATCCGTCGTTAGATGATAGTTTAGGAGATTCAACACCGCCTCATAAGCAATCAAGTATGATAGTTCCAGTTAATGAACAAAATAAAAATCATCTTGAAGGAGGGAACGATCTTATTCGCGTTGCTTCAACTACAACAACAGCATCAGGTAATCACTCAGTACATGCCCGTAAACTAGATGAAAGTGAAGTACTTATTGTGAGTCCATCATATGGTGATGATGACTCAGCATATAATACAGCATCTGGTAGTCACCATGAACATAGTGATAATTTGATTGACACTAGTCACGTATCTGTTGTCACGGTTGGTGATGAAATTAAAGTAAAAGATAGTAGTCATGTGCCAAATATGAATAAAACAATAGATTTAACAACTGGTAGAACTGTAATGACATCAAATCCAGAAGACGTAAATATTGTCGTTAATCGTTTTAAATCAAGTAATAATAATGAGAACGACAAGAGAAATTCTCCGGATAGTAGTACCGGCTCCTTAAGTGAAACCGGATCAATGCGTTCCAATAGTGTAACTAGTGGTGGACATCGTGGCGTTGAAGTCCAAATTTCTGGTATTGATCGAAGCGATGTCGACAGTGTGTGTACTACAAATAGTCAGGACAGTCGCAATGAAGTTGATCATAACCAACATATTACCAATAATAATCTATCTAAGATAAGAGATGAAGATGATGAGGTCGTTATAAGGACAAAACCAAGGGTCCCAATTGTTAAAAATGTACGAGCTCCTGGTGGTCCAACCAAGGAAGAAATTGAACTACGTAACTTACGAAAGAAAACACGTAAGCGCACTCGTAAATTTGAAATTGATGGAGTTCAAGTGACAACAACTACCAGTAGAGTTATTTATGGGGATGAAGAGTCTGGTCGGTTAATAGATGATCACGTATTCCGAAAACAAGAACTTCGTGAGTTGAAAATGTTGCAGAAACAGGAAAAGAAACAACAAAATGATTTACATTTAAAAGAGCAAATGGCAAAAGAGCAACAAGATCGTCGTTTTGAACAGGAACGAATATCACTAGAAAAAACATACGAGGGTGATATGGATACTCTGGCACGCCATCATAAACAATTAATTGAAAAAACTGAACAATCACAAGAGAATGAATTAAGGACCTCTTCGAAACGCATACGATCCGAACAAGAACAAGAACTGAAAATATTTAGAGAAAATCTAAAACAGGAAATTCGATTGCTTAAACAAGAAGTAGATCTTTTACCAAAGGACAAACGCAAAGATGTTTTCAAAGAACGTCGAACGGCAATGGAGCTTGACCATGATGAAAAAGAGCGTGCATTCCTCGATTCGTTAAAAGAGCGTCACGAACTATTACTAAGGCGTTTAAGTGAAAAACATCGTGATCATTTAGCCACGATTAATCGAAACTTTTTGCATCAAAAACAAAATTCAATGCGTACTCGAGAGGCACTTCTGTGGGAGTTGGAAGAGAAACAACTGCACGAACGTCATCAGTTGTCAAAGAGACACGTTAAGGAAATGTGCTTTATGCAGCGTCATCAAATGATTGTACGTCATGAGAAAGAACTTGATCAAGTTAAACGAATGTTGCAAAGCAAAGAGGAAGATCTTCTTAAAAAACAAGCACTAGAGAAACGTGCTCTTCCAAAGCGTATACGTGCTGAACGTAAAGCCAGAGATCTTATGTTCCGTGAATCGTTACGTATATCTACAAACTTAGACCCGGAGGCTGAACGTGATCGCTTAAAAAAGGTAATAATTTTAACAAAGCTTAAACTACCGCATCTTTTAAAATTTTATTCTCTTATCCACTTAGTGGCTTATTAGCCATAATTATATATAATTAAATTTCCAATAAAATAAAATAAATATTTTCATATCTAAATGACAGTTCCAAGAACAAGAGAAAAAGCGTTATATGCAAGAAGAACGTCGCTTCGAGGTAAAACATCAAAAACAATTAGAAGAGCTTCGAGCAACAAGAGAAAGCGCAATTAGGTAAAATATATTAATAATATTATGTAGTAACAAACTGGTAACAAATCTTCAAAATGAATTATTACTTAAACAGAGAGCTCGAGCAACTACAAAATGAGAAACGCAAAGCTCTCGTAGAACATGAACATGCAAAATTGGCAGAAATCGATGAGCGTCTCAAAGGTGAACTACGCGATTGGCGCGAACAATTGGTGCCTCGTAAGCAGGTGTGTATATATAACAATAATATATATATATATATACTTATATATATATATATATTTTTTTTTTTGTATCTCTTATAAATAGTATTATTCAGTTTGCATTTTCATTTAAAAATTTTGTCGGTATTGGAAAGTATTGGTAGTAGTAGTAATATGCTATCATTGTTTCGGTCGAATCAAATTCACGTTCACATTTATTTGTAAGCGTTGAGTTTGCTTCTTTTAACTTATATATTATATATTTACTCTTTTTCTTTTACTCTCAAATGCAAACTTTTGGTGGCTTTAAAACCTTTGGATTTCATTCTCCAATTACTGCTTTCTGATGATTCTAACGTATAACGAACTATAAAAAAATAAATATCTACTAACAAACAATACTGGCGGAATTGCATGTTAACTGCCGAACGCCAATTTAATACAAAACTAAACAAAATTTTAAATAAAAATAAAAAACCTTTGCTAATATGGTGTGGCTCGGTCGCATTTACGAAACGATAATAACGTCTTAATAGCGAGTACTAGAGCAAATAAAAATTATGATAGATGAATTTGAAAAACGTTATGGCTTAGTGGCAAATCGTGCAGAATTCGAAAATGATGAAGATATTATACTTCCAGCTCATTTAAGGGATATTTTTAATGAACTTTCACCACGTATTTTACCTAGAGGCATTTTTCTAAGTACCATACCAATGACACGTTCACGTACGTTGCTTATGTTAACATCGTCAAATCGAAAAATGGGCTTTCGCGGTTCTGCACCTGATTTAAGTCAGAGTGTGCCCGCAACACCGATGCTTCAGAAACAACAACGTGTCAAAATGATTGATGAGCTTGTACTGGAAGAGCCATCCGAGTATAATGACCAAAAAGCAAATGGAGTTGTCAAAGATCAACGTGAAGATCTTGATGTTGTGACCTTGCGTCCCAAACATTTTGATCTAACTACCAATGCCAATGTCTATGAAAAAGAAATATCAAATATAATAAAAGTTGTCACTACAACAAAATCTACAATAAATTCAAGTGAAGAGGAAGACAAACCCTTAATGACAACTTTCCGGAATACCATCAACACAAAAACATCAAGACTATCAGTAGAAAACAGTGGCCTTGTTGTAAATCGCTTTAGTCGTGCTGATGATCACCCGCCCCAATTGCTACAAAAACAAGCTCGCACATTATTGCATTCGTCATCATTTGCAATTAAACGTCCTACAATGATTGGACCATCCAGCTGCAATAGCGGCCGATCATCACTAAGTAGCGCCCAATCTATGTACAATGTTAGCGAGATTAAATTGAGTCGATTGAGTGATGCAGAACTGATATATGATCCTGGACGTAGGGCAGCAGCATTGCTAGATGAAATACAGCCAGCTCTTCGTGCTACAACCAAAAACGACATCGATGATTCAGCTGCCACCGGATGTGAAACAGCTGTTGATGACTTTTACTATGAGCTTTATGCGCCGAAGTATTCTTTACCTAGAATTTCCAGCAACAAAGCAACGAATTCACATCGTCGTAACAACAGAGGCACCACCGATGACTCATCGGCAGCATAAAGAAAGCATGCTTTTCATATACAGAATCCAATATAATCAATCAATCCATTACTGTTACTTGTTACTTTTCGTACAATACTTTAACAAATATGTAATCAAACAATCAATATTTTAATTTGTTTTTCCTACTAATTTGAAAACTAAACTAAAAGGTGTTTTGTCTAACTCCATACATACATAATTGCTATCTTTTAAAGTTTTTCCAAATTTAGTAGCAAAAATGGAAATATAGAAAGTTGAGTATTATAAGATCGATATATTCAGTATTAATGTCTAAATGCATAGTTTTAAAAAATAGCGGAAGAAGATATGTAATGCAGTTTTAGAAATTCAGAAATTTAGAATTGTTGATTTATTTTTGAATTAAATCTACCTCTGCCTCCTCCCAACATAATCGTATTATCCTCATCTCTATGATAACTTCTCAAAAATGAATTATTATGGTAGAAAAGTTCTTGTAAATTTGATCTATTATGCCTTTTAAAATTTCTTCATCAAAAATGGGCTTCTAGCTTTCGGTGCAAAAGGAACTTTAAACAAAATAAAAGGTTAGTTTTACACATAAGATTGTTAATGCTTTCGATTTGGTACAATTTTACGATACTTTATTATATACGTATATTACTCGGATTAGATTTAAAGCCAAAAACATATGACGAAATCTAAATAATTTTTGCATTTTTGAAACTTCTCAGCGTATTGAAGAGAACTTTGCACAACAATTGGATGAAATGGAATCGTTGTATGGCGGTGCTTTAATTGTTTCAATGCCCGTGGACACTTTGAAACGTGATCATTTCACAGGCTCTACACGAAGTAGTTTATCTTCGTACTCGGAAGGATAAAAAAACAACAACAAGGAGCAACATCGAAAACAATACAAAGAAACATATATTAAAAACATTCAATAGTAGTAGATTAAAAGGAGACGTGGACGGAGGATGGGAGAAACATTGAATGAATGTACAGCAGTACGTAAGCTAGTTTTCAGTAAATCGACACTTAGTTTTGTTTAAAATAATGAAGTCTGTCGAACAGAACCCAACCAACTAAACAATTAACCTTCAGAAACGATAAAAATAAGAATTAGCAAGCAAACAAAAACAAACCTAAATCCAAAATAATTGAAAGCTAACAAAACAACACTTGTAAACGTTTAGCATAAATTTTATATTATATTTTACAATATTTTAGAAATGTACTATGTATATGTTACAGTCTACATACACTAAATAACATAATCTTATATAATACTATACATACTATCTATGTTATATACATATGCATATAAAAAAAAACAACAAAATAAAATAATTTTTTTGCTTATACAAGCATAAATAAATATATAACCACTTATGATTTTAGTTGATGGTAAATATACAAATAATTTACAATACTTTTCTTTTTTAAAAGATTTTGCACTCATAGCTTTGAACATAATCATACCAACTAATGGCGATATAATTTTTACTATCAAACTATCTATCTTCATTTATTTTATCTCTGCATTCGGATCAAATCTTTATGTGACCTGCCACAAACTCTAAGTCTCTCTTGCTATGACCAACCAGCTACTCCACATCTTTTGTATGTATTAGAGATTTACTGCAATGATTACAAAAAAGGTACATTTTAAGTATCTACTCTGAAATATGTACACCATTTATGTATTAATCGTATTTCGCTTCTTCAGTATAAATAGCAAGTATATTCCAAAAGTGCATATGTACATAATTATGTATATACAAAAAAATGGTGCAGAAATTTGTTCATTCATTCATTTTTTCATCACTTTGCTGCTCTCGCCATACGCTGAGCAAAAAGAAGAACGTATGTGTATAATTACGTACATATGCACTTTTCGAAAACATTATGAGTACTACTGGTAAGCATTTGAAATATGAATATACTTAAAAATGGTATATAAATCTTCTCGTTTTTATTTTTCTAGTACTATTAACATTAATTACATTAATATGTAGTACATTTTAAGAGTACATATAGAAGTACGAAATATCATTATAAGCATTGCACACCTCTAGTATTTATGTAATAATTTTTCAATAAACAATGTGTATTTTTTTTATAATAATTTGCCCTTTGCGGCTTCATAGAAAATAGAAAAAAAGAAAGGTACAAATTGCATTCAAGAGTTGGCATTTGTCGCCACTACGGCGACAACGGAGTTGCGATTTGTTTTTGAATGTCCTGGAGTGGGAAATGTTAAAACATATACTTATGGCAATAGTTTTTGCCATAAAAAACGATATCGAGTTTATTACTATAAAAAGAAATCATATATTATATTTTTATAGTGTAAATTTAAAAAAAAGCTTCCCCCAAAAGCATAGTTCATAACTAAAATGCCCTGCTCTTATTACCTACAAGATGACCCGGCGCGTTGGGATCAGAACATTTACGCTTACTATGTAAGGGTCTGAATTAGGGTTGACCTTTACTTGGACATCTAGATTAGATAGAGATAGAAGTTAGATTTTAAGAAGATAGATTCAATTCTACTTTAAATGTGTATTGAAAGTTGAATTTTCTTTCATAGCATTTCAACAAAAGAATTATCAGTATTATAACTATTTCACCATAGCACACTGCTTTCTGCAGCCTACCGCGGAACCAGGTTCATGATATTTAAAAAAAATAAATTTAAAATTTTTTTATTATAAATTAATTCATATTTTGTGGGTCAATTTTTATGAAATAAAGTCTATGCTGTGATACAAAAAAAGATTTTAGTGTTTCAGTAGTTTGTTTTTGAATGGAATGAGTGCATTTTAATTGATACCACCAATACGAATCGGAAATTGAATTCGTTTAAACTCGAATGGCATATCGGTTGGGCTCATTGGAATTCTCGGAATGAAAACTTCCTCACCTTTGAATTTTCCTTTAAGTATTGTCGCGTGAATTGCATTTTCCATGAGATTTCTCACTACCAAACGCGTTCCGTTACATAGTTTTAATATTTTATAACAATTTTTTTCATGTTCGTTTTCCATCTTCTACGTTGGGATGTGTGTGTGGTTTTATTTTATTTATTTATTCGATAAATTAAAGAAAATATAAAGTAACACTTAAGTAAAGGTGATTTAAAACAAGAAAGAAGGGTATCTCTTTACGCATCCACCTAAAAACGTTTTTGCTCTCTGTTTGAGTATCAACAAAGAACACAGTTTGAATGGAACTTTGTTGTACAATTAATCTTTATAAATTTGTCATTTAATGTGGGTTTGTATGGGAAGTAACACTGCTGGTAACCCAAGGATCATGAAATTTACATGATTGATAGATATAGAACAGAAATTAGTAGTGTCCAAATTTCAGTTCGATCGAAACATACATAAATAAAAAAGTTTTTCTAAGAAGAACCTTAATTTGAATGAGAGTTTGCATGGGGGGTACCATTCCCTGTGGTCCGTTTCGGCTGATTCCGACAAATGTGCTGCGTATGGTAAAAACAAAACTGAGGGACTAGTTTGCATACATACAGACAGACGGACATGACTAGATCAACTCGTTTTGTCACGCTGATCAAGAATATGTATACTCTATGGGATCTACGATGTGTCTCCTTCTTTGCATTACAAACTTCATGGCAAACTTATAATACGTGAAGAGTATAAACATATAAAGCATAGAAAACAAGTAAAAGGCAAACAAAGTAAGAACAGAATAAGAATAGAATATGAAGAGTACCAGTGCCTTACGGGACTGCCGCTTAAGCACAGCTTCACAAGGCTGGTACTGCAAATTCTAGCCGACATCTTGGTTTCGGAGGGATCTCTCAAGGCTGCGAAACTTTTTCAAGACGTCAGCGCAAACTTCGACATCTTCCGATACAGTTCGAATGGCACTGATCACCCTTACAGCTCCCAGTCTGTAGACACTCTCAAGGTGTCTCCTATATGAGACCTTGACTATTGCACAGAAAGCGCCTCCATTACCATATCCCACCAGGCAGTATTCCTTAGCACCGTCTGCCCTACGTCTGCAACGGATGGCTTGCTGCACAATCTTGATTACTTCACATATAGCCTCTATAGTAGAACGCCTCTTCCTAAAGCGAAACTGGGACTTGGAAAGGCCGCCCGCCTTGTGTGATTTGATATTTTTGACAATCACTTGTTAAGCTTTGCCCCAGCTTCGTCTCGCTAACTGAATATCATCATTCTACCAGCAAACAGATGGCGGCTATGAATCTTCTGAGTTGCGTGCTATAGTCACATGCTTGATTAATGACCCGTTGGGTTCTGATGGCCATTTTCTGCAGGTCCGTCTATTGTCCTGTAGGGCAGTACAGAAAGCCTCAGATGCTCAGATACTGAATTTAGCAGGAACACATCCAGGGTTGCGAAAGCCTCCAACGGAGAGCGTCTCTTACAGTTGCGTGATTCCTTAGCCCACGCGTTGAAATCCCCGGCGATGATAACAGGGTGTGAGTCTCTTGCATCGGTGACGAGCTCGTCCAGCATCTCCTCAAATTCGACCACGATTAAGCAGGGAGAAAGGCCATAGCTAGACATCCCGAGGTCGCTTAACTTTGCTCTGACGAAGCATCTGCAAAATTTTCTAAAGGTAGCGGTTCTCCCGATAGCACTGTAGACATAAATGGCTGTCTTGTGGACTATCGTACAGCACCAGGACTCGTCGATGCTACACTTTTATAGGTCGTTCAAGAAGGCCACATCTACCTCTTGTTTTCGGATCGTCTTGGAAAGTGCCGTAGCACAAGTTACGTGGCAGTAACTTGAATATTGTGCTCATTTCAAGCTCCTCTAATGCGACGCAGGATAGTCTCTGCTACCGGCTATGTGATTGATGACGCCCAGTTTCCTCGCAGCACAGACGAAGCACCGTGGGTTGTTAGCAAAGACCTTCACTAGATTACCTTCCTATCCGCATGTTAAGCAATTGCTTCCACCGCACTTTTGCTTGCACTAGATATGTGCCCCACTTCAAGGCATTTGAAGCATCTTCGAGTCTTCTGCCGCTCCCGGATTCGGCAACGTGACCAATACAACTTCTTCAATACACTTCTTGGCGTAATTAAAAATAATTATTGGTACTTATTTGTTGTGAATTTTTATCTGCGTTCCCTATTCTTTAACTTTTTCCCGTTCCACTTTTTGTTTCTGTTTTTCTTAATTGACACACATGCCGTACTGCGAACATCCATCGCCCAATACCATCATCACTTGGATGTGTACCAAACGGTAAACATTGAATTTGTGAGCCCTTTCCTGCTTAACCGATTTTGACAAAATAAAATTCGATTGAATCGCGTTCTTCGCTATATGTGCACAATCAAATTTTTAATTTTCAAATTGGGTCCAGAGGTTTTGGTGTTAAAGATAACCGCTTTATAACAACAATAACAACACACAGCCGTTGTTGTGTGCGAGCAGTAGAATGGGAGAATAGAGAAGTGTAAAAGAACTCCTTTTATTAATCAAACAACATTGTTCGATGATATCTCATTTCTTTACTTTATTTTAAAATACTAATACTGCTTTGTTACATTATTCTTCGTCGCACGTCTGTTCTTTCTCACATGCACTGCGTAACTGACTCACGCTTACTGTTGACCTTTCCATCCCTTGTCTTTGACAATTCGGCCTTTCCTGACATCTTATCTTCGCTAGTAGAGTTCTCGGGGTCATCGTCCTCGAGAGAGAGTTCTGGGGCTGAAATACACCACGGCTCATATAATTACTTGCGATCACAATGCTGTATCTGCGACTGGTGACTGAATAGTCGGGAAAATCCTCTACGATATAACGATAATAACATAGTACCCTGGCCAATATATATGGACCCTTATGCCGGGTCCAACTTGTGGGTATCACCCATCGATGCTGGCACAAAATCAAAGGCGCCTTCCTCAAATTTCCGCGGAGGTTTGTGTTTGCTGTCGTATCAGGCCTTCCATTTTAACTTTTTCTTTGAGATGCACCTTCATCTTTATCATCCACATTAAATACTTGAATGAATCGGTGTAGTGTGACTTCACGTATTCTGAAATTCAAAACCAGCTCATTGAGAGTAAATCTGGTCTCAGCATGAGATGTTGTTTAATTCCCCATCCCAATTCTTACCGGACTTTGTTAAACATTTTAAAACATTTAGCAGTGTTTTGTTCATTCTTTCTGCTTTCGGCACTCAATGGGATCTGATAGTACAATGACATCATATCCAGCGTGGTACCTATTTCCTGCCAATTTTGTTAGTTGCTCTTCCACAACAGGCATTGGATATTGTTTTTTCACCGTTAGCGCTTTTAATACTCTATATTCGACGCACATTCGTCCAACACCAATGATGCTGTTATAGTGGAAGTACTCCTTTGAATGATATCGTTTTCTAGTATGGTCTTAATTATGTCCGACAACTTTTGTCTATGGGCAAAGGGATACCGACTACCAACTACTGGTCCCGTTGATTTGACATCCATGTTAATTTTTTTGCTGCTGTTCTGAAATCTAAGGTATACCAAATTCGATGGTCATGCTCTGGTTGTGTTGACATAGAACATCTCTGACCAATAAAAGTGCGTATCGAAGGAACCTATTTCCCATTATTTGTATCGTTGTATCCACTCAATGCATGTTTATTTCGAGCACTGCTTGCATCTGTTTCTGAACATCGACAATCGCTTACCCAAAGCCCCTCAACTGTCGAACGTTCTCATACCTGGTGCAACGGGACCGATGATCACTTCCTTTGCCACCTTTGCGTTCTTCATCTGACACTGATTTTCATTATGGCCTACCTTTAAACATCTCCTGCTCTTTGGTTTGGTTTTAGCGGCTGCAATTGTAGCACTTCGGTCACCTGCTGGACTTATCATCCGCAA
>JBANCV010000916.1:0-22819 GCA_037040105.1 Amiota albilabris | reverse complement strand
GGAATGTTATACGTATATAAAGTATAAAGTAAGGGTCCAAGCACGCTTCCCTGTGGACCTCCAGCTTTTATCTGCCTTAATGTAGAGGTTTCGTCTTTATACCTTTCATAAAAGTAGCGATTATCAAGGTATGTCCGTGCTCATCAGCTCCCTTTTTATCTACAACCCAAACGAGACTATTGTAGGGATCTGGAGGCCCTTCTTTAGTAAATTATGGATTTTATTATTTACGAAATCAGCAACTCCCATGGGGTATGAGTACAATTTTTGTATATATATATAGGTATATATTTATATATATTTTATAAACAAGTGCGTCATTTTCAGTGCGAATGGTGGCGACAATATTTGTGTGCCTCGCAGCAATTTCCCTATTTTTTTTTTAGCCTGTCCCTGACAAGTTCAGGTACTTCTATATCTTTGACCTATGTGAAATTAATATTCGCCCACTACTAATCACATTAAACAAATTGACAGCACATTTGCTAAAGACATTCTCAACACCCCTAAAATTCTTGAAATCCAGTGGAGAAGGGAATCGCTCCTAAAAAATTAACATTATGTGAGTCAATATCCTTTCACCTTTCACTTTCTCTTAGTACTGAGATTCATAGTGTTGCTCCTCCAAATCCTTTGGTGCAGTATGTCGATCAGAGCTCGCAGCTTGCTTCTGTTCGAAATTTTTCTGAGGTTTGTGTGGTTGGCCCTGACTAAACTGGATAACCTCTAAATGAAGTGGGTTGCTTAAAGTGGGCTAAAAAGATCAATGTACACAGGGCCTTTACCGGCGTATGTAAAATCGACGTTTTTATTTGCTCCTCTGTTAAAGACATGTTTGATTCCTGATTTTGTTTTTCTCTGATACCTCCTAACTTCTTTATACCAATTTCAATATTACCTATTCTTTTTTCTAAATCTTCAACAGCCAATATCACTCATCGAGTATTTTCACTTGAAAAAAATCGATAAAATGTTACTCAAGTTTTAATATAGTTTGTTTCTTCTTATGTTAATTTTACTTTTATTCAAGACACTTTTTTTAAATAAAAATCTACAAACAGTCTCTTACATGCTTTGTAGAAATGCCTTATCTATGATGGTTCTTTTATTCATAACGACGTCTTCTTGTCTCTACTTCAATTGGTTGATCGATGGGATTTGACTACTGCTGTCTTTCTTGACAGTTAAGTTAAATCGTACACTAGTGTCCGGTTGTTACTGCTAGTTTCTTCTTATTGTTGGTGTTGAAACCTCTATATTCTTTTTGTTTTATAAAACTAGAGGGTCTGGTATTTGGAATCTTAACTTTTTGATTTATTGAGTTATATATTATATAAAATTTATCTTTATAAATAGAAACTGGAGGGTCCCTGGTGTTCGGAATTGGAATTTTGTTTCTTCAGTTATTCATTTATTTGGAATAATAATTACTTTATATTAGCCGCACGTTGTGTGCCACTAAAACTTTTATTAATTTTTACTATGAGTGTTCACAAGAATATGCAGCTTGTCCGTTTCAGTACTTATTGCAGACTATTTTTATTTTCTAAAGATATTTGCAAAGTGTGCCAAAAAGAATTGCTGCTACTGTCTTATGTATGAAGAACTGCATGACGATGACGTTTTTAGACTTAGGTATCTATGCTGTTATATAAATTCAAGAATTTAACATCGCATTTCAATAATACATAAGTTCTCTTGAAGACTAACTGTTACATTTCTTTTTACTTAAACTAAACCTAATTTACCCTATCGATGCAGCTAGGAACTTTCTGACTCTTCCTTCTGCCGCTTTGTCGCTGACGAAACCACTAGTTGGTATCCACAAATTGTTCACGTTATTTATTTATGCAAAGTATTATGTTTCAAAACAAGCAACAATTTGAAGCATTAAACTCATTTACGCAAGTTATGCTGACAGTGCATTTGCTTCTTTGCTGCCTGTGTTAACTTATGTAACAATCGATATTGTGTAAAGTTTTCTTCAAGCAAAATACCACACAAGCAGAAGTCAAATTAAAACACTAGTTTTTATGCGGATGTAAATGTAATTCTATTAGCCGTCAGCTAACTGCGCAAAATGATTTTTTAAATTTTGTAGAGGTCGCGAAATTCACATTTAGAGAAAGCTGATACCAATGTTTAATTTAAGTTCTCATCCATTTATTTTTTAGATAAGCAAAGTTGAAGGAAGACAAAGGCAAAGCGATACCCACTCATCTACAATTAATCACTTCGCTTTGAATGATACAGCTCTTCATTAAACTCACCGAACAAGGCTTCCTGGACTAAAGATTTTTTTATTCCATGGAAATTATGGCAGCGGTCCACAAGGAATATTACATGTGTAAGTTGGAAAAATCCCAACATGAACAGATATAACATACCCATTCTCAATCTCCGCCCAAAGTCTCGCCTAGTTTTGTGTTGCTGGCCACTGCGAAAATATTCTGTAATATGTATTCAAAATCGATCTGGTATGTCAGTTCCTTGCCGCGAGTACCATACGCTCAGCTGTTGTTGTTCAGATTCAATAGAGTCATACAGTCATTACTAGCTACGTGTTCAAAACTAATCAATCAGATGCATGTCGTGGCTAGTTTAAAATTTCCACGCTTCATATCGCCTCCTATCAAATAGACCCGTTTTGTGACGCAAGTTTGGAAGCATAGAGAGCATGCGTATATGTTCGAGCCGAGTTCAATGGAACTTGCACATCCCATTTGCCAAATCTGGAGTGGCTCCATTAAAAGCCATGACGGTGCCTAATTTGGAGTTGTCTGCAGCCTTCCTTCAATTCCAACTGAATCCATTTATAGCTATATATGTTAAATTTACATGTCAGTTTTATTGCATGGTGGTATTTTCCTGGCTACGTGAAGCCCCTTCCAAGTTCAACGATTTTGTTTCCAACAAAATTGCTAGTATGAGTTGGCACCATGTACCCACTACAATGAATCCCGCAGTCATATTATCGCGAGAATGCAGCCCTAAAGAATTGTTTAATTAAAATCTCTGGAAGCATGGACCTTCTTTTCTACTGCAAGATCGTATCTGTAGTAGAAACGCAGCAAAGTTTTACTTTCCATATAAACCCAAGTCGATTTGTCGCTCAGTTGCTAATTTTGGAATTCGTTGGGCACATCCGAACAAAGAAGAATATATAACAGTGCATGGGCTAGCGGCAAACCATATTAAAATGGGAACTAATTTTTTAATCAAGCATATTCGACAGGTGAACTTCAATGAATACAATATAATAAAAATTAAAGGCAAACTTCCTACTAACAGTAAACTGCGCTCGCTTAACCCATGGATACCTTTGGATTGCTTCGAGTTGGTGGTCGATTAAAAAATTCAAAATTGTACTATGAACTTAAGTACCCACTTTTATTACTAAAGGAGCATCCATCGAATATTCCAATCGCAAATAGTTGCATGCTAGAGCTAAAGCATTATTGGTCTCATTACGACAAAGGTTTTTGCTAATTGGTGGACGTAAGCATGTATCCAGCATAACTAACAATGGCGTGAGATGCCATCGTATCAAGGCAAAGTTTGTATTGCACATTACCAGAGCCACGTATAAAACCTTCTAGAGTATTCTTCAGAACGGGTATTGATTACTGCAGACCATTCTACCAAAAGCAATGCACTCGTAATCGAGCAGCAAATAAATGTTACGTAACCATCCTCATATTCGTCTATTTCACAACCAAGGCTACGCACTTAGAGGTGATTCAAGATTTATCCACGTCAGCATTTAAAGCTGTTCTCAAACGTTTTATTAGTCTGAGGGGCAAACCACAGATCATTTGGTCTGATAACGTAACAAATTTTGTAGGCGCCAAGAATGAATTGGCCACGTTAAGGAGGCTATTTCAAGACCAACTGCACAATCAAGCATTGACTGAAAGATTATTCCACCTCGTCACCGCATTTTGGTGGACCTTGGGAGGCAGCCGTGAAATCCGAAAAATTTCATTTCATTGGCACTATTAGATCGCCAGTCTTGACATTTGAAAACCTTCCAACTCTTATTTATAGTATTTCTGCTATTTTAAATTCACGCCCGCTTTGCTAAATTTCAGAAGATCCTTATGATTTGGACGCGCTCACATTGGAGGTCCACTAACTATCATAGCACAGTTTGACATCTCGCACATCAACTTCAGCCATTTAGACCGTTGGCAACGCATATGCCACATGCAACAAACATTTTGGAGGAAGTTGAGCACTTTTCATCTTAATCTTCTGCAACAAAGAAGCACCGCCACACAAATAAAATCAATTAAGCATCAATGCTACTATTGACAGCAAATTTATTTTTATAGTAACAATAACCTACATGCATTTATCATACATTTCTATAATTCCGTTAAATAAATTCTTTGAACTTAACAAACAATACACTTTTTTTTCAGTAAAGTGAGCATAGGGTTTGCAAAATAGTTAATCCTCTAAACAGTCATCTTGACCCAAATACGCAATCAAAGCAAAGTTCCTCCTTGCGTCATAGCTGCTAGAAAAAACGGCCAATACAATGTTTAAAATACCTATTATATATATATACGATGTCTCCTTCTGTGTGTTGCAAACTTCATGATAAACTGATAATACTATTTACTTCCATGAATCACAGTGGTGCACCTTAAATTACCTCACGCTTAATTGTGAGAAGTGTAAATCTATCTCCTTTTATCGTAAATATCTAATTGATAACATCTACCTTATCAATGATCACAAACTTGAACGAGTCACTCAATTTAGTGATCTAGGAGACTTGATGAATCCAAAACTATATTTCGGAATGCATATCTCTACTATTATTAATAAATCAAGAGGATATTTAGGATACCTTAAACGTTGGTCTAAGCAATTTAATGATCATTATACTACTAAATTATTTTTCAGTTCTCTTTTTAAACCAATTCTTGAATACGTATCGTATGAGATCCACAATTTAAAATGTATAGTGACAGTGAAGTAAAGTTAAGTTCTGCATTTCAACGTGAACGCCTGTCGTAGAAGAGTTAAGAACACGGTGCACTTAATCGCTAGATTATGAGTTTAGGGCTACAGCTTTTAGTTGAAACCGCAACTTCACGTCGTGCGCTAGCTCTTCCCTTGATTTAGGTATAAACCAAAGCCACCACGATACTCCTCCGATGGGGCCGTACCCAATGATCAGCATGGAAAAATAACAACAGAATATAAAAACATGCACTCGTAGAACGAACTAAATCTTCATATAACATCAATTTGTAACAATAACTCTTCATTTAAGAAACACCATCCATCCAATAGGGGTCGATTAAGCCTCCAATGGATTGAAATTTGTTGGTTCCCAAACACAACCGTTAACACTTCCGCCAACTTAACATCAGTTCAGCATTTTATCCACTGAATAACGAGTGCCATTCATGTTCCGGACCAAAGTCCATTGACACTACATTTCCAAGTGCTTCTGATCACCCGTGGTACCAGATTAAGACTCTGGTGAGACTTCGAATCCGTAGGTACTATCAAATTGGAATTTATCAACCGATTCCTGGGTTGGTGGCCCAATATACCTTCTGAGTACAGGGAGAATAATAAAACATAAATTCTCAATAAGAATCCGGCAGGGGACGTATAGTGACAGTTTTTAATCTCTTCAAAAACAATCCTTGCTTTTTGCACAGCGTAACCTTCAATAGGATCCTAATATTCACCTTCCTTATACAGTAGCCCGGAATTATCAAGTCGTAGAACAACTCTTGGTGTCACGTTCTTGCACAATGAAATTTTTGGCAGTATTTACTATCCATCATAATCCATTTTGTGTTTTATGTCAATATAATAACCTATATTACGACCTGGTATCGGACTGTACTTCTTCTGCTCAGCTAATATCTAATCTTTTCCTTAATTTTTTGATAATTGTTATATATTTTAGTAATTAATTCCACAAGATATATCTTAAGTTTTTATTTACTATATACGTTGTCCTAAGATATGTGTATATTTTAATTTTATAGTTCATATTTAGTTTATGTGGCTGATGACGTCAAGTCTGCAGCCGCAATTTAGTTTTTTTATTGCATGTCCACTAACCCCAGAATTTCAGCTCCGAAGGGACTTGTGTTACCTAGTCTTGTTCGGTTTTTTATGGACCTCAGCTCGCGCGGTTTCTTGAGGAAAGTGGTGTGGGATGTAGAAGTAGTGTGGTAGTTATAAAGAGAAACTAATTCCATCCAAAATCAAATTACTGAATCACAAGAAACTTTATTTGGTGCACGGGATGGATGTTATTTTATCAAAATTTACACACAAAATATTACAATATATAATTTATAATTTAAAAAATTTACAATAACATCCGTTTTTTCTAACAATTGTGGTAATAAGCCATTCATAACTTATATGAGATACTTCATAACATTCACACTTCACACAATTGTAGTCGTTGTGTTTAATGCGTTGTATGTACATGCGAACGTGATATCGTCAGAGGTTCGATCCTCTTTTCAGAGTCAGTCATTTTGTTCTCGCTATTTGATTATCTTTTTTTTTAAGCATGATTTCCAAATACTGTTACCCTAAATTTGTTTAAATCTAATATTCTTTTGCAAATGCTGGAATGTTTTTTGTATGCAAAACAAACTTTGGGTCAAGTCGTTATTTACATAACAAGAATTAAATAAAAACATGTATATTGCATTTTTCTTTTTGATTTATAGATATTAAATTATAATAAAATGTCTATTGATATATCTGCGAAATTCTATGCTATTGTTTTTTCATGCTCGCAACATGTCCTTAAAAGGATACGGGTAAACTTATTTCATAAATTCAACTTAAATTGCCAAATATGTACTAAAGAAATAGTTTAAGTAAGCTCCTATTACTTTCTAATCTCTGATGAACCCTAAAGAATACTATTTCACAGTAGCAGAGAGTATAATTTCGGTGTGTCCACCGACAGAATTTCGGTCTGATGATCAGGATGAATATGTCGCTGACCAGATTATTTGTGAACCGAAACATCTCTTGGTGTCTTCTTTGATGGCAAACTGCAACTTTTCAAAATGGATCAAAATGTGTAAATACTAATTGAATCCGAAAATTATATAAATTCTTTTCACCTACATCAAATATTGGTCTTATCACCAACTATTTGAATATGCTATACAAAAAGATGGTTGATTTTGGTATTCATACGCTTATATATAATTTACTTAAGCTAATTCTGCTTTTATTTAGAAACAAGCAGACTAGTTTAATTATAAGCAGACTTAATCAAACCTCTTCGTCATAAAGGTCATTTTCGTACCCTTGTGCATGGGACTTCGAAGGAAAAAAAAATATAAGCAATGTACTATGGACGACTAATAATTATACAAAATATTTTGGTTAAGATATTATTATTATTATTATTATTATAATTATTACTATTTTTATTATTATTTTTATTATTATTATTGAGAAGAAGAATAATAAAATAAATTATAAACTACTTCTTGTTACGATCCCAAGCTGCCATGGCTTTCAGTTCTGAAACATTAAAATATTTTTCATTGGTTTCTCTTATAGCTCCTTTCGCATATTTAGAAAACAACGATTTTTTTTGTTACATTACGATTCATTTCATTTGCTTGGTATTAAGCTCATGTATGTTGTTGGGTATTAATAGCCAAGCCAAAGCCAAAGTATGGGTGCTTCTTGTTCTGTGAGCATTATTGACTACAAAAGCTACTTCCGTTTCCGTTGTACTGGAAATAAACAATAAACGTAATACGTAGGTTGCTGGTTAAGTCTTGAGATATGGAGACACTAATCTTGATATGTGAAATCTGACATTGGTATCATAAAGCTTGTCGTTTTTAATGATAAATGTACTCAGAACGTTTTGCCATAGGAGTGCTATTTGTATTGTTTACAGTAACTTGAAAAATTCGTTTCAGCTAAAACATGGAATTAAATCGTGAACATTTTCTTGCAATGATTTTTTATGAATTTCAACGTGGATTAACTCAACAAAAGTGTGCCGATCAACTCGCTTCGACTTTTCGTGATGAAACACCATCCAGGTGTTTCGCTGGTTTTCTGTATTCAATCGTGGACGTAGTTTTCTCCAGGACGAATTTCGTGAAGGTCGTCCAAAATCGGTTGTTGTTCCACAAAACATAGATGCAGCGCATGAACTGATAATGCAAGATCGTCATGTGACATATCGTGAGATTGATGCATCCTTGCATATTATTTCCATTTCAATACATTCAATATTGAATGAACATTTAGGCGTCAAAAAGATTTGTTCGCGTTGCATACCGTATAATTTGACAATCGCGCAAAAAAAGCTCGTGTGGATTGATACAATGAAATGTTGAAAAATTCAATCGCGGTGCTTCAAAAGACGTCTATAAGATCGTGACAGGTGATGAATCATGGATCTAAGCATATGAGCCTGAAACAAAACAGCAGTCTTTCAAGATGAGCCAAATCCAACACAAGTATTTCGCGCACGAAGCACTTCGAAGCAAATGATCGCTTGTTTTGTTGGAATAACTGCGCATGTCGCCACCGTGCCATTAGAGAAACGTAGATCAGTTAATTCTGAATGGTATACCACCATTTGTTTGCCAGAAGTGTTCGAAGAAATAAAAAAAATTCAACCGCAGAAGACGAATCATTTTTACCACGACAATGCGAGCTCTCACACATCGGGTCAAACAAGTGACTTTTTAAACACTCAAAACGTCGAATTGATGGGTCATCCGCCCTATAGTCCAATGACTTCTTTTTATTCCCGCACACCAAAAATAGATTGCGAGGTCAATGTTTTTCGACGCCTGAAGAAGCGGTTGATACGTTCAAAACACTTGTTTTGGAGATACCTCATTCCTAGTGGAAAAAGTGCTTCGAAATTGGTTCAGTCGCATACAAAAGTGTATTGATCTTCAAGGAGAATATTTTGAAAAACAATAAAGTTATTTACGATGAAACATATTTGTTATTATTTGTCTGTCTCAAGACTTAAAAAGCAACCCTCGTCGTATGCTTCCTTACAAAAAAAAAAAAAAAATCTTGAATCTTTTACCGGTAAGTTTTGATGCAAAGTTAGCAAACAAGTTATGATAACATTTTAATGTTATCATTTCTGTAATAAATATTATTTGTTTGAGCTTATTTTTCTATTGAAAGATTATGTAAAGATTTGAATTGTATAATGTTAAGTGGAGTGTGAGAAATACTGCCACATACGCAACATAAATCAAAATATTTCTGATTCCTGATTCTTGCTCGCTTAAAGCAACTCTTAAAACAAAAAAACAAAAAACAGAACTGAATTGCAAGAATAACAGAAAAGGCACTCAAAGAATGCAAAGTAGAGCAAAAACATTATCTAAATATTTTTAGCATTAGCAGTATGGACCACGCATAACGAAAGTTGCTTTGATTGTAGCAAAAATAAAAGTCCCAACATACTTGGTGAATGTAAGAAGGAGTGAGAGTGTGAAGGAGTAGGAGAAAAGAAAAACGTGATATGCTTACATGCCACGCACATGCAAATGTGACAACATTAGAATTTTCAACAGCAACCTCAGGCATTATCCTCAAAGCTCACACAGTTGCAAAAACAAGAGTTTGTGTCAAAATGCTCCTTAGCACAAATTTTTCTTCTAACTCCTCTTTATCTATTTGATTCTTACGGGAACACAAAAGTAGACAACGCAATAAAATCATTTTTTATCTGTGCCATATTTACAAGCCTCAAGTCATATATTAGAAGATGAAACAAAATAATGGTAAGCATAAGTATCAAGCGTAAACCAGTTTCTATTGTTGGTTGCGTGGCTTGTGAATATATACATATATAGCAATTGTAACAAAGTTTTGATATCAAAATCGTTTGTCATTATTTAAATTACTTTTGACAGCGAGCACCAAACACGAGTTTGCAATATCTTAAATGTCTACGAGCAATGTGAAATGCAACATTAGCTTAAGACGTTTGACTCATATAAATGACTGAAGGGTAGTTTCAAACACTAAATGCAACCTTTTTCCCTTTTTTTTTTATGTGAAACATCTTTGGTTTCGGTAGAGTGAATTTGAGATTGGTTTAATCGCTTAATTTAAATAACCGCCTGCCTTGCGATGCCAGATAATGCAAGATAAGTTGCGGTAAGCACTCATGAGTCACCGGCTGATGACAACGTGAGTTCTATACATTTATTTTTTTCTTGTTATAAAAAAATTTATTATTTTTTTACACTTGGTAATTATTACAAATAACAAGATATGGATCATTTTATATGAAAATCTACTATAGAATAAGTCGGTCATCTAATAAGAATAATTAAGTGAAATAATAAAAATTCAAGTCAGTAAACAATGCATAATTATTTTATATTATTATATATACATACATCCTTTGAACCTTCGTTGCCATTTATCAGAGGCCGGTGCTTAACACACTAGCCTAACAAAGAATTAGAAATTTAGTAGCGAACGAAATTGGACATTTGCATGTGTGAGCTCAAAGAAGCGTTTGAGTTATCCACGTCAAAAGTAAGTGTCAGTGAGTCAGTTGCAGTATACAATTTCAAAAGTAAGCAAATTAAAGTATCGCTAATTCAAAATAAATACTGTGATTGCAATGAAAAATTTTAGAGTAAAATAATTAATAATCGGTGACGATGTCAAATTTCACTCTACCGAAACCAAAGATGTTTCACATCAAAGGCTCGTGAGTTTACGCACACTCACAATTTTTTTTTTTTTTTTTTTTTTTTTTTTGATGATAATGATGCTACGTTACTATTGCTATATACCATGAAAGGTGGCACAAATTAAATTATATGACAACTTCAACAACTTTTTCATTATTATATTCAAAATAAATTCATCAGGTACAGAGAAAAGGCATAGAAAATTTAATGCTAGTAAATTGGGAATCTTAAAATGAATTATTTTTATTGGAATATTTTAAAAATGTTATTTTCTTTAACAGTCAAACGGCTGACAGTTTACAAATGTAATCGATTTGACTTTACAACTCTTTTTTTTTTTAGTCTAAATTAACCAAATCTCCTAAAAAGTTTTATATACTTAGATCTACAAATTCATTTCATAATTGAATTGGAGAAGATAAAAGTGTGGGAGCCTTTTTTCCCCCTATATTTTTATCTATTATACATTCAAGAAAATACAAGTTTTATTCAAAATGCTGTTGTAATTAGGCAAATAATTATAAATAAATTTGAATTAATTTAAAATTAGGACATTTTGTAACCGTAACACAGTGCACATTACTCTTGCTGCAAAGGAAGCAACACTTATGAGTGACGTTATCTTTTCCCCAATGTGCAGAACACGCACTTTCCCTTGATTCGTGCTGTTCTTTGATTCTCTTGTAATTCTGACGGCGGCTCAGTCGATGAAAGGCTACTGATGCTTGGCATTTCAAGCATCGTATTGCGAACATGAGGCCAACGATTGATATGACAAATCTGTGCTCAACGTTTGATGTTCGGAGTATTCTTATCGTTCGACAATACAATGAGAAAACTGCAATGCGTATTGCTGATCCGATGCATTTCGGTATACAACACGTATGCACCCAAAGCCGACAAATCGACTATATTGGGAAACATAGACAATGGCCACTGGCGAGTTTTTCGCTTATACGTATAATTGCCAAGCATTTGATCCATTGTACGATGGCAGTTCATTAAGTACCCGTGTTTGAAGATAGAGGACGTTCCTGAGTGAAGTTAGTGTTATCATCGTGTTCTGCCATCTATTAGATGACGCTACTACAAATGTCAGACAGATTGATATGTTAGCTTCGGTTTGGCAGCCGTCCGAGTCAGACGTGTTTCGTGATTTCCGCTAAAATGGGAGAGCAGCATCGCATATGTGGTTACCGAGAAAATCATGAAAAAATCCACGACATGATTCTCACTGATCGACGAACGAAAGTGCGCGAAGTTGCAAAGGCCGTAGGTATGTCGACCGGAACGGCTCTTCTAATGTTTGATTTATATCAGTGATTTATAGACGCCAGGTGTAATCAACAAGTTAAAATATGAATTAAACTCAACAACATCGACTTTTGCCCAGTTCCGAACAGATTTTTTTTTTTTTGGATTCTTAGTCTTGTTTTAAATCACCCCTATGCATACATTTTGCATATGTTTACAAATGTAAACCAGTTCGCCGAAATCGGGAATGTTTAACAGTGAGCCGTTTGCAAGAAGACATATGCCCTTCTTTTTTCAAATTGTAAAAGAAATCATTGCCTAATTAAGTTTACCATTATTAACACCCACGCAGACAAGACGAACACAACTACATATATTTTTTTAATTAGCTCAATGCTACGCCATCGCTAAACAAAATACATGGATTTATATATTTAACACAAATATTTAATTATGACAACTAACAGTCAAACTGCTGATCAAACATTATTAAACATATCGAATGGACAACTCGTTTTTTTAAATATTAGGTTAAAATTAGTTATTATAGATATAATAAGTATGTAAAAATACGTCCCAAATTGACTGTAACGTTGTGTCAAGATTTCAGAGCAATTGGTAAAGTAATTTCGAGTTCTGAGTTCATGAATAAACGAACATTTACATTTTTAGTTACATAGATTATGAAAACGATTTTAACGATAGACAGCACTGTTAGTCAAAGCGCAAGCAATTGACTTCATAACACTAATTTTAAAGTTTTCAATTCATTTTCACTTTATGTCGAACAATAAATTATCATAATGAAATTTGGACATTAAGAGTCCATATCCACGAACCATGTAAATTTCATGATCCTAGGGCTACCAGGATCCACCATTTAAATTAACGTTCTTATTAGAAAAAGTTTTTGTTTTTTGACTTATTGCACTACAATTGTTTCATATCCACGAACCATGTAAATTTCAGAATCTTAGGGCTACCAGGATCCACCATTTATATTAATGTTCTTATAAGAAAAAGTTTTTTTTTGACTTATTGAACTGAAATTTGTTTCATATCCATCAACTATGTAAATTTCATGATCCTATGGTTACCAACATGTGTACCTCCCATACAAACCCATATAGTACCACTCAAACTGTGTACTTTCTTGATACTCAAACTGTAACACAGAGAAAAAAAGTTTTCTAAAGGATGCGTGAAGAGTATAACATCTTCCGCATGGTCGAAAATACCCTTCTTTCTTGTTTTTTTTTTTTAAACAAAAAATTAATGCTAATGAATATGGTTGCATTTATATTTTTTTCATTTCCTGATTTTTAATACAATATTTTTTTGTATTAAGTTTTCGGAAAACCACTGCAACACCAAGCACAAAAAGTGTTTTACGTTTATTCGTTGCTATACTTTGGTTACTCTTATTGTTGTACTTTTCCTGTCATTTATTAATATCTCTGCGTTCTCTTCTTTTGGTGTATGATATTCAAAGTGAACAGGCAAGAGGGAGACAGTGTGTTTCGCTATTCATGCTTCGATACCTTCTGAATGTTGTGTTCTTGTTATTGTTGTATTTACTCTTTCATTTACTGCTAACTGAGTATGGACAAGAGTGTTGTAATTTAATTCAAACATTTTAAAATAAAACGTGTATTTATTGATTTTTTCTTAAAATTTAAAGAAGATTTTCGTATTCTTAAATTTTAAAAAATGTGTTTAAAAATTAAATATTGTCTGAAAAACTTATTATGCATACTTGGAAGAGCATTTCCTCAAGATATAAGTTTCCGACTGTGTGTCACAAACTGTTTTTTTGCGCCAGCTGCAATAATTCAAAGTTGCACCAGGAGCAGAACTATGACCAAGAGCCATTTCGATAGCCAGACGTATTTGAGCGCATCCTAAAGCATTTCGATTTTCACAGCGCTGTACCATTGCTGGTATGAAAAACTGTTTTGCTCCGTTTTCTGAATGTTAATATATGATCTAAATTCAATAAATGCTGCCACAATAAAAATTTTCAGTTTTCCTGTAGGTTTCTGTTCATTCCAATTTTTCGTTTGTTCAAACATCGCTGGTGTCAATACTGAATCAAATACGGCAGACATCTTGAGACCTTTGGTAGCACGAGAAGGACCAACAGACGGGCTACGGAATATATTATAAGCACGCACACGAACTACTTCATTAGGGAGAGTCATAAGCCGGATCGTATTATCATTAGAAACCAATGTACCAAAGTACAGGTACGTGGCTGGTGTTAAACTCTTACCTGCATCAGAATTGGATTCAAAATCTCCTTCAAATAAAACTCCTTCTTCCTGCTCATCCCTTCGAATATTATCTTCATCAAGCAAGAATTCGTTTTCTTCACTATTCATTACAATTGTACCACTTGCCGCAACTCCAAAAATATTGCTCGAACTAGTACTTGCTCATGCTGTACATAATCATCACTCGAATCACCATCAAAATCTTGACCGTCTTCCTCTTCATCAAGGTCACGCAGAATATCTTGTATTTATGTTTGAAGCTCTTTATATTTTAATTACTTGACGACTCGGTTCGGTCGGCTTGAACTACGCTTAGACATATTTATTTATTATTATACATAAACATACTCAAAGCACATGCAGTTCAAATATTTCACAACTTTAGTAACTATTGTGTATTCAAATAAGCACACCGATATGTAAAACCACATGGAAACAAAATGTAAAGCAACGCGAATTATGTATGAAAAAAAATGCGCACACAATCTTATTATTGTAAGAAAAGAAAGCAAAGAACAAAACCATATGTTTCACGGTCCAGTAAACATGTATAAGATAGCAAAGAACAAAACAAATAACAAAAACATTTGTTTTGACTAACAGTAATCAAAATAATTTGATTTGAGTAAAGAAGTGATATGACTTTTAATACAATTTGTATGGTGAACACATTTGTAGTTATCCGGACGCGGGATGATCGTTTTGAAAAGTACTGTATGTGAAGCTTGTAAATTGTTTTTTTTTTATGTCAATAATGGAAAGGATTTTTACGAAGCTACTGGAAAAAATTGTTTTTATTCAATTTTCTTTGCAAAATTAATACAAATGTCATTCGGGAAAATGAAGGTTAAGTGACTGGCCGATAAAGCGTTAGTTTTATTTTGTTCATTATAAAAAATTTGCTATTTCTTTAACACTTTCTAATTACTACAAATCATTAGCAATAAAACAAAACAAATTTTGAAAAATTAATTCATTATTTTGAGTCATTTAACATAAAAATCTACTCTGTGTAGAATAGCTAGATCATCTTATAACAATAAAAAAAATAATTAATAAAATAATAAAAATTCTGATGCTCATCGAGGCAAGACGTGAATTTACTCAAGCTCCAATAACGATCTCTTCTACCAAGGAGCCACCTAGACGCTCACCGTAGTCTGTTTGTAGACGTTCATTGGCATTTGAATCTATCGGTGTGTCACCTCAATTTCTACCTCTGGAAATAACGGAACGAAAAACAAAAACCACACCAAAAATAGCAAGCACCAATAGGAAAATGAGTTATCAAAGCGGAAGTACTCTCTCTGCTAGGGTTACTGAGATCAAGGAAAGCTCTTAGCTATCAATCAGATCAGCAACTTCGTAGTCTACTGTATGCGCTACACCAATTGTATTTTAAGCTTTAGAGTGCGAAGAAAAGCCTAACCAAAGTTCCATTATATCCGAAATCACCCAAAGCGTAAGCTAAGTTCGGAATAAAACAATATAAACAAGAAGAATGCTAAGATATTAAAAACAGATGAAAACGCAGTTCAGCAGCAGAATAGATTTGCAATTCTAGTCGCATGAGACAAAGATGACGCAGATCGGAAAAAAACAACCGCAGGTAGTTGTAAGTCTAAACCATCACCCATTTATTTAAGAGAAAAGAGTTCAAATGACATAGTGAAGAGCTTAGCGGCAACATTCACGAAACTAAAATTCAAATTTAAAAGAATCGAAAATAAAATAATGTAACCAATATTTCTAGAAAGAGAAACCCACAAGTAATGTATTTATGCAATCTTCGACTTTCTCCCAAAAAAAAAAAAAAACCTTCAATGCGACCAATGAGTGAAACAACCCAACTCAACAATCGAGTGACATGAATGGTAGTAACATAGAGTTTATACTATAAATTCCCATGCCAACTCTTAATCAGCTTATGACTAGAATGCATGATTCAGGATTTTATTAGAAATCAATCCATTCTCATGCAAACCTTCTTGGAAAAACCATAATGTTGAAACTCAAAATTTGTCGTTGAAACGCTAACGGTCTTATCACGCATAAACTGGAAGTAAAAAATTTTCTATTTTCAAATAATATTGACATTATGCTTATTGAGAAAAAGAAGATTTAAACATTGTTTAGTAGAGGAGGTTAGGGAAGAATATCTCCAGTTCACTTTAGTCCAGTTATAAGAATATTCTCACAATATGATTCTTGCATTTGTGTACTGCCCGCCTTCTTAAAGTATTACCGAATAACAGTTTAAAAACTTTTTTGTGCAGCTTGGACCGAAGTTTATAGCTGCAGGTGATTATAATGATAAACATCACTACTGGGGATCTAGGCTAGTTACACGTAGATGAAGGAAACTTCTTGGTAGTATTCTGAATGATCAGATTGATGTTATTTCCACAAGGCATCCAACTTATTGGCCAACTGATGGACTGAAGATTCCAGACCTGAATGATTTTGGTGTCACCGGGGGTTTAAATCGTAATGACTTAACAGCGACTTCGTGGCTAGAACTGTCCTCCGATAATTATCCGACTATCATAACAATAAATAGTAACCTTATGTGGTCCGTTCTAATTTATAATACATATAAACTTAATTTTTGTAAAGTTATTGAGATAAGAAGGTTATGGCAACTGCACCGTTCCCCAAATCTTAAAAATCTTCTGGCAATCTATAAAGCCAAATTACGTTGTGCGGTAGAAAAAGAAAAAAAAAGGCATATTAAGGATTTCCTTACCAATCTTACTCTTACTTAACAAACAAAGTATTCATTATGGAAAGCAACTTAAAGCTCTATCACCCTATTCTCTACGATTCACCAATTCGACTTAGTAATGGAGATTGGGCATGCACGGACTCTCAAAAATGGTGTGTTTTAGGTGTCATCTGTTTTCAATCAAAATCAATCTTCCGTAACCACAAGTATATTCTATTATGCTTAATCCGCCAAGTAAACCAATAGTTTTCAAAACTAAAAAAGGAATTAAATTAATTACTTAAACCAAAAAATGCTCTACGTCATGACAAAATAACGTCAAAAATGCTAAAAGTGTTACCGAATACTGCAATTTCACACATTACTTACATATTTAATGCTATCTTTCGTACTGCTTACTATCCTAAAGATTGGAAAATATCTCAAATCATAATAATTGTCAAGTAGGAGAAGGAACCAAGCCAAACAACTTCATATAGGCCTCTTCACTATGCTGTCTAAACTCTTTGGAAAACTTCTTTTTCAGGATATAATGTCTCTCTTTCACGAGAAAAATGTTATTCCTCGACACCAATTTGGGTTCAGAGCAAAACACTCTACAATCAAGCAAGTTCATAAAAAGAAATGGTATTGCACTGCACTTTTCTTAGATGTAGCGCAAGTATTCGATAAGGTTTGGCACTGTGGCCTAATTCATAAAATCTGTAGACTACTGCCTATTAATGAACATCTCTTGTTGCAAAACTATATCACAAATATATCACTCGGCCCTGTAAAATAAATGCTGGAGTTCCACAGGGCAGTGTTGTAGACCCCATCTTATATCTATTATATATTTCCGATATGCCAACAGCAAGCCAAACAATGACATCAACGTTTTTCGATGACAATGCAATTCTTTGTACTCATGAAAATACAATAACTAACTATTCCGCAAAATCATATAACTGCGGTAGAAGGTTGGCTTAAAACTTGGAGAATAAGAGTTAACGAATCGCGTACACATCACATTCACTCTGAGGAAGGGATCTTGCCCTGCCATCAGAAAAAATGGCCAAATGAAATTAAATATTTTGGTATCCATTTGGAGTGAAGACTCAAATGGCGGAAATTATGATCATTAAACTCAAAATGTACAATATGCTGTGGATGCTTAATTCGAAATCATCTTTACCCCTAGAGTACAAAGTGCTTTTGTATAAGGCCATGTAACTAATTCGGATATATGGAAAAGAGATGTGGAGAACTGCTACGCCCACAAACGTTGAAAAGCAGCGAGTGCACTCAAAAGCTTTGAGATTCATCACTGGAGCTCCATGGTAATTAAGAAACGCTTATATCCACAGAGACTTGAATATACCCACTGTCGCTGAAGAAGTGGTACGGTTGAGCAAAAAATATACAAAGAAACTTATAATCCATCCCAATAAACTGCTTTAAGACGAAGGTTACACGCGTTTGAAACGAAGATATATATTTATAATCACAAATTATATTTGAACTATTCGCTTCCAATTCTAATTTGTACAAACAGCAACGACTTTCTGAGCTATGAAATAGATTATTTTTGTTTTTAGTATATAAGATCTGATCACTTATTGATAGTTCCAAATATTGGAGAGGTACAATAATAAAAAATGACAAAACAAAAAAAATGGGTGAAAAAATGCTTAATTAATTTATATTATTACTATGCTTAAATTTTTCATCTATCGTGGTGTCGCATCAAATAACTAGGTCGAGCATGCGAGATATAGCTTTTCCACACTGAGTAAAATTTTGTGAGTTCTGATTTGACGTCCATATAGTGGCATTCTTGAGTTCTAAACAGATTTTATTTTGGTTACACACACGCATGGAACGTCGTGGCTAATTGTGAGAAATTGAAATAGAAATTTATGAGAAAATAGATGATTCAAAAACATTTGCAGTATATGCACATAATTCTCTCAACTCCCTTTTTCTTCCTTGCTATAACAAAAATTTTACTGTTTCAAATTTACATATTCTGTTTGTTTATTGGAACAATGCCAAAAAGTTAATAGCAATGGCAACAATTTTCCAATAATACTTTATAATCATTTCCCCTTTTGTTGTTGTCGACAGAACACAGAGTTCTGCTTGAGTTCTGCTTGAGTTCTGCAGAACTCAGAGTTCAGCTCAGTGTGGGAACACTATTAGTTTAAAATGAAAGGATGAAGATTTTCATTGTACAATACTTAAATATTTTTGACGTATCATCCTGAAAATTTTTGACAGAGTAAAGAATGCATACATATGTACATATTAAACAAACTAAAATATTTCTTTGTATACAACAAACTACAATTGGGCGTGTGGAAAGCTTTGAGTGGTTAAATCAATTCCAGCAACTTTTAAAGTTTGACCTTGTGCTTTATTTCTAGTCATCCCGAACGCTAATTTAATTGGAATTAGAGGTGTTTGAACTGAAAGGGGTTCTCAGGTTATCATGGGTATTCTTGCTGTCAGTGAAAATCACTGAAGCTGATGTGCCAGTGAAGCACAAGCAACTCATTGTTTTTAGCATTTAATGGTAATATCCGAGATTGTTGTCTGAGACCCAATAGGTTTGGAAGAATCTTAGCCAGTTTTTGTGTGATGGCAGCAGCTATTTTGGCTGGCTCGTTTAGGTGCACCTTAAAGTACAGATGGTGGCCCAAGAGTACACCCAAGTGTTTAATGCAAGGCTTTGAGTAAATCACTTGGCTTCCAACTCTCACTGAGAGTGCTTCCACCTTCTTCCTGGGGCTCATAAGAACCAACTCTGTTTTATGTTCCGCCACACTATGGTGATTCTGGGTAAGCCACCTCCTTGATGCCTCAACAGTCCTTTCAACTTGGAATGCGAACTCACACAAAGTCTTTGTTACTACGACAATAGCAATATCATCCGCATACCGGAAAATTTCCACTCCATTGAGTTTACAAATCCGCAGAATGCTACCGTAAATAACATTCCACAGAATTGGTACCAATGCCAAACCTTGAGTGATAACTCCAGTAATGTCAAATGTCCTAGTCTCTTCTTCCATGTCGCAGACAAGGGTCCTCTCACTGAAGTAATCCATCCGGATTAAATAACATGGTATGTCCAGCATGCTTAGCGCATTTAAGAAGCAACTCCAATATGCAGAGATGAAGGCGTTCTTTATGTCAAGCGTGACAACAGTGTAGTACTTTTTTTTTCACCGCCAAGCCATCTAGTGCCATTTACGGCCCCCATTGCAATATCGCAAAAGCTCGGGATTTCTCCTACAGTACCCTTACTCAGCCCGAAGCCAATTTCCGACCATTTGGTGATTCCATGTAATGCTGCAGTCTAGCGCAAATAATCCGTTCAAAGATCTTACCAGTAGTACTCAGAACAAACAGGGGCCTGTAGGAAGATGGCAACTCTGGAGACAAGTTGGCTTTCGGGATGAGAACCAGCCGTTGGTTCTTCCAGCATGTGGGGGAAAGTCCTTCTCTCATGCATCTTGAGAAAAACTTGGAGAAGATTTCGGATTTCGCTGCAATGTCCCTTTTAAGAACGGCTTGTTGTTGAAAATTTCATTTATTTAATAGACTACGATCGACGAAAGATATCTCCCGCCTAAGTCAAAAACCCTAGGCTAGTAGTCTCAGCCAGATTTCTTGTGACATCAAATTGCAATACAGAGATATGTTGTTAAAAATTTCTGATAGGTAAGTGAATTCATTTATTTGAACAATTTTGCTTTAGGCTAGTGAACAAAAGAAGAATCAAATACAAATAAAAGAGCATATATAAAATAAGAGAAAATACAAAATAAAGAGGAAAAATTTACTTTATACTAATATATAATTAACACTTGAATGTAAATGTGAAATGACTTTACATCGGCCGCGTTGAATGACCCCAGGGCTTCAACCAATTGGTAGTGGTGCAATACTGTGAACAGCCCGTTTGAAAAACCTGACTTGGTTTTGACTACTGCAACTCAACCCTTTCCATCACGTCCTGGAATTGTTTCAATAACTACACCAATTAATCAGAATTTTGTAATAATAGGAGGCAAATGTGAAGTTGATTACTGATTAAGAAATATAAAAGTTCAAATCGCTTATAGAATAAGCATTCCATGAATAGAATAAGCATTCCATGCTTTAGTGTTGCTTTTTACAACTGCTCTTGCTGACGATTGCTTTCATTCTCGTTCTTCATACATACTTTTCTATACTTTACCTTTACTTATGCTCCTTTGTTACAATGATGTTACTCTTATACTACAATTACTACTACAACTCCACCATCCTGACGATATGGATCACCCGATACATCCATGATCATGTACAAACTATAACAATTTTAAACTACTTCTTAACTTATATCTATGATTATCTGTGTTACTTTTACTTTCTACACTTCTGTACATATATTTGTATTTATAAGGGTTTTCTTATGTGCCATATTTTTGCCGTTTTCTTTATACTTATTTGAATTTTTTTCCTCTGCTGTTTCGTTTGTGCCGCCACTTTTTTTATTATCAAACGTATTATTTGTTGTGAACCAACGTTTTATGTTTTGGGTTGCCCAGACACCCTGGTATGGAATTTTTTTTTGCTGAAATCGCTCTGCATCTCTAATTAAATAATGATTATTTTTTTAATATTTTAAAAACCCTGTACGGACCTTTAAATTTCGGAATTAACTTTTAACTATTGCCATCAAAATTTCTTATCATAATGTAATAATAATTTTATCACTAACTTTGGCTTTTTGATTTATACCAAACACCATGACGCTAGGATGTTCATCTATCATTCTATGTCTAGTATTATTTAATCAGAATTCAACTGTTTCTATAACTTTATCCCATTTTACATTGTTTTCTGTATCTGCAAGTTTTGCAATCGTCGGTCCTCAATTTCTTCATTCGACGTAAAAAGCGTACCCCTGTCTGAAATTAAATATTTTGGTCTTCTATAATAATGAAAATATTCCTGTAACGATATTATGACTTTCTCTGTGGAATTAGTTTTTGTAGGGAATAATTTCAAAATGATCTATGTGCCGTATATCGAATGGTTTTTTATATTTTGGAATTGAATGCAAAAATCCTTCCACTCTTCCACTTTTTGACGAAAATGCTATGCATTTTAAGCAATTTCAAACATGCTCTACTTCAAACTACCAGTAAATTTTGCTTATTAGCTTTGAAACTTCATTAATTCTTACGTGACCCATTTCGTCATGGTATTTATAAAGAACATAACTGTCAATAGCTTCTGGTACATAAAAGAGGAAAGTTTTACGGTATAATTTTTTTGTAAACAACCCCATTTCTCATTTCATATAGTTTATGCTCAGTGTTTTCTATCTTTTTTTTTTTTAATTTTAATATTTTCGTATCGTGAGATCAACTTGCTTGCAGTTTTCTCCAAAATGCTAAAAAAACTATTTCTGCGTAGATTGCTACCGTTACTGGACGAAGGTTCCCTGATTCCTGAGCACCAATTTGGTTTCAGATCCAGACACGGGACCCCAGAACAGTGTAGTACATCGCATCATCGACACTTTAGAGACAAAGAAGTACTGCTCAGCTGTATTCCTGAATATAAGGTAAGCATTCGATAAGGTTTGGTACCCTGGTCTGCTTTTCAAGCTTAAAAATATTCTGCCAACCTAAAAGATAGAACTTTCTATGTACGACACAACGTTGCTAGTTCCGGGATAATGTGCATCGCGGCAGGAGTTCCTCAGGGTAGTGTATTAGGCCCTAAACTGTACATACTCTATACGGCGGATCTTCCCGTCCATGGTGATGAACACTTGCTGGTTGCAACATATGCAGACGATACAGCGTTTC
>JBANCV010000913.1:0-22875 GCA_037040105.1 Amiota albilabris | reverse complement strand
CTCACACAAAGATGGCGGCACCAGAAAATGCCCTGCCAGAAAAGTTCGGAAACTTTTAACACACACCTTGTATGTTGGTAACCAAGTTCCTGCGATTTTCTTTGGTTCTTTTGTTTTTTTAAATATAAAAAGGATGTTTCATTCTACCGGAGTCTATGAATTGTTTTTTCAACCGAGTTTATTTACGGTAATTTTCAGATCATTTGATTAATGCCTATACATTATTATGAAGGAATGACTTAGCTCTTGCGCGTCAAACAAGATCTTTATCCACGTAATCGATTTTATACGTATGTTGGGACTGGAAAGAGATTATCCATTACGAATTATTTTAAAGGAACCAAACGATCAACATGTGGAAGTCTTATGTTCAATCAAGGCTATTCTTAATCGGCAACGCTTCATATCAACAATAGGACTAAGAAAGCATAGTTAACATATAATGATCAACCAATTCATAGCATAATAACACTAATATATTTTTTGAAACTGGGTCAGGAAAAACATTTCCCAGCCTTGGTGATTAAACAGTTTGAAAGATTTTAATTCTAACCCATGTCTTACTTACTAAGAGAAGTGTATAGAGGTTCTACATAGACGGAGAGTAAGATATTGTACTTAGTAATATGCTAGTTAGTTTAGAGAAGAATTATATAAATTGTAAATTAGTAATAAGCAAAAATAACAACAACAAATTGTGGTTAAAATGTACATAGAAGTATGTAAATGTATAGGCTATGTACATATAAAGAAAGAAAAATAAAGCAACAAATCTCTTATTATTATTATTTTTGTATTTTTGTTGGTTGCTTGTTTTGTTTTACTGTCATTATTTTAGTTGTTGTTGTTGTTGTGCACCGCCCTCAATTAAATATTTTGAAATGCATTATTATTTTACCATATCTCTCCTCTCTCTCTCCATATACATATTATGGAGTAGTATATTTCATTGTTGTGTTTTACAGTTTTTCATTTATATTACGTTACATGATAAATGTTTTCAAATTATTAGTTTCTCTCGCTCGCTCTTTGAGGCCATTAAAAGACATTAAAATAAAAATTGCATAAAATCATTTACTTCAAATAGGAGTTTACAAACTCGTAAAAATATACAAATATCATTTAGTTAATCAGTCCAAACTGAAAAAGTTGAAAACATTGGAGAGATGTGAAAGACATAGGGAAAATATATAGGGTCCCCATATACCTTACTATATTCTAAGACCGGAAAACCCTTTGTGTTACTAAAAATATATAAGTGCACAATATTTCATATATAGTTAGTCTACTACTATTGAAGTTCATCTGTTTAAGTCTGTTTAATAGTAATGAGGAAATAAAGTAAATAATGCAAACTATACGTTTCTAAGTATATATGAAGAGGTTCCAAAGCAGATTTTCTGTATTCCATTCACGCTCTAAGTATTTAATGGTGAGGTTTGTGAAATGGTGAAGTATTCATCATATTGAGGCCCAAAACTACTCACATACTATATATTTTACATCCAACATTTTTAGGAGACTGGTGAAGACGCCATTTCGTATGAAAGAAATGAATCTTGAAAATCTCCTCCGAGGTTAACATAATTCACAGCCTTTTTGAGTTAATTTAGTCCACAAGAGACCTCAGGAATTGCTAGGTAATATTTAAAAAAACAAACTGAAGATTCTTACTGGAATATTAAGTGGTCACTGTTTAATGTGAAAAATACATCCTAAATGGAAGAAATTCCATCGATTCTTTCACTATATGAGTTCTTATGCAAAACAGATTTCAAAGAGGATCTTTAGATGAAATCTTTGTCTTTTAAACTTTTAAAGGGCTCAATTTAAGTAAAATATCAGATGGCCATATCAACAAGTTGTTGCATAAGCATACCAGGATCTTAGCAATACCACAAAACTGTAAGACGATTGTACGGATGTCGAGCGTTGGAAAAGGGTTTCATATCTTGGATCTTTCATAAACATTTTAAGATTAACCAGAAAGAAGGGTATATCCGGCTATGCCGAAGAAGTAATATTCTTCACGCAGCCTCTAGAAAATGTTTTTGTGTGGGAGCTATTCAGTAATCCTAGAATCTTGAAATTTACATGGTTAATGAATATGAATCAGGAACTTATTGTGTCCAAATCTAGGTGATATCACAAACATAAAACAAAGTTTTTCTAATAAGAATGAATGATAATGTATGAAGATACCCCTTCTGATAGTCCGAGAGTCTTGAAATTGCAGTGGCTAATGAAGATGGGCCAATCACATCCAGTTTTCAAATTTCATTTCGATAGCACAATAAACAAAAAAGTTTTTCTAATAAGAACGTTAATCTAAATGGGGGATTGTATGGGATGAACCAAATGACCCAAGGATCATGAAATTTACATGGTTGGTGAATATTGACCACAAACTCTAAATTTCAGTTCGATCGAACCAGAAACAAACAAGTTTTTCTAATAAGAACATTAATTTGAGCTTGGTGTTTGTTAGGGGGGTCCGATCCGACAAACGATTTGTCCGGGGTAAAAATAACAAACCTATGAATAAAGTTTCAGCTCTCTAGCTCTAAATCTGAGGTATTGGTACGGGTACAGACGGACAAACAGACGGACATGGCTAAATCAACTCGTCTCATCGAGATGATCACAAATATATGTGGTCTGTGATGTCTCCTTCTGTGTGTGTTCATGACAAACTTATAATACTATTCACTCCCGTGAAGATTATAAAAAGTAAAATGGAGTAATGTGTAGCTTCATAATGGTTGAGATAGCTGGAATCTCACCTACTATCTGAAAATATAAAACACATATTACAAAATTGTTTGTTTGAACAAAATTTAACAAACTTATCTTACATTGGTTAATTTCTCCAAATTCTTGCGAGTATATTAAAATGGTTTCCCTAATTTGAAGTTATATTCATCTGAGATTTTTGTTTTTGATTGAATTTTTTTTTTTTTTTTATTCATAGTTTGTTTCTCACATTTTTGCTTTATTTTTCTTTTCATTCGTGAATACTCAATTAGTGCGTATGTGCGTGAGTGTTGACCTAATTTATTTTTTAAGATGCGTATGAGTGCAGAAAAAAAAAAAGAAAGGAGGAAAGAAGAAAACATTAAAAAGAAAGAAAAAGTTTAAGAAATACGAAACGAGTTTTAAAAAATATTCTTGAGACTTGAATTAAAGTTGATCATGATGATAATGAAGCGATGTATGGCACAAGCTTATAGCGTAAAGAGGATGGTCCAAAACAAATTCTTTGAGTAAATTTTCATCACTTATTTAGACCTTTAAACATCAAAAATATGCATACATATATACTCATAATATGAACATTTTTAAACTACAGTGAAATCTCCATTTATGAGAATTTTTTCTACCTTCATTGTCTTGCCCTACAATTGGAGAAAAGTTCCTCAACAATAGGTGATTTGGTTATAGGAAATTTCACCATTCATATATGTTATGATTTATGGATACTGACCATAGAATTGTAAATTAAAACACAACAATTTGGACATACATGAATTCAATATGTTAAAGTAATTCGATTAACCCATTTTTAATAAATACAAACATGTTGAGTAAAGTTTTTAGTGAAGCTTGCAAATATAAAAAAAAAAAAAAAAAATATTATAAGAATCAAACTTCGTAAAGTCGATTGGATCAAATTAATTTACTATATTATTTTCATAAAATTGTAAAATAAAATTTAGGAGAGATAAATCTGCAGAATTTTTTTTATATAGTTCTGATTAATTATTGTAATTTTTATGTTTGATATGTTTTATTTACACTGGCTCGTAGTGCATACTACACAGGCTCGAACCCATCGCAAATCTTTCTATTCTTTATCAAAATGAAATTTTCTATTCGAATTTCATTTCATATAGGACAGATCGCGCAAATCGCCATTAACGCAGTGTCCTCATTGCTGTTGCCTCGAACTTACGATCACAAGATTCAGTTTATATGTGTGAAATTATTGTTACCTCTTTAATATGTTCATATATTCCGCTTAATTCAATTTCTAAATTACTCAGTTAATAACATTCTTCGAGACCGTAACATTTTTATTACTTTAGGCTTTTTTCATCTCCCTCTCGTGGTCTTCTTACGATATGTCGAATTATCTTGTCCCTTCATCACATCATGATTTCTTGAATAGTTTGTTTGACCACTCTTTGTTTGAAATGAATCCTTTAGCCAATCACAGGAATATACTGCTTGATCTTCTGTTCAGTATTGATTCCGCTGGTACTTTTGTGTCAAGATCCCAACCTTTATGTCTTCCTTATATATCCCTTTCTATAACATATCCTACTTCAGACTCCATATCTTCATGTAAGCGTCAGTCCTAGTTGTCTGCTCAAGTACTGTGCTGAGAAACTTTTTAATTTTTTACATCACAGATCATTTATTCCTCCTATCTGGAAGGACCTCCTTTATTATTCCCCTACACAAAAATGTAACAAATCTGATGCATGATGAAGTATTGGAAAACTTTCTGTAATTCCAAAGCTGTTTGAAAAAATTATCACTTCGTCCCTTAATCATTACTGTACATCTATTATTTCTCCATATCAACACGGATTTGTGGAAAACCGATTATCAACTACAAACTTGTTTGAATTTACTTCTTTAGTAAAACTAAGTTTTAGTGAAAAATGTAAAACTGATGTTATTTACACTGGCTTCAGCAAAGTATTCCGTTACTCATTATCTGCTTTTACATAAACTGTTTGTTGTACGTCTTAGTGTTACTTAAGTCCCCCCTTTCCGGTCCTGTCAATGTCATTTCTGGTGTTCCTCAAGGAAGCTATCTTGGCCCAGATCTGTCTATCGTTTAACGATATCATTTCGCATATTGGACTTAAAGAGGATTTAACTTCATTGCACTTTACTTGGTATTTATTCAATCTATTACAGCTAAACTTTGCTAAATGGATGTTCATGACGTTTCATGGAATGAATCCTGCATGTTTCTACCTCCAGAGACCTTAGAGGCATTTTTGACTCTAAATTGAATTTCAACGAACATATTTCTTCAACTATTAATAAAGCTAAAAGTGTTTGTGGATTCAATTTAATGATCCCTTCATCACTTAGCTTCTATTCATTTCACTTGTCCGCCCAGTACTTTAATACTATTCATGTGTCTGGAGCCCTCAATACACAATGCATCTAGATCGCATTGAGTCAGTTCAGAAGCAATTCCTTCTTTTTTGCTTTTCGTGGCTGACACTTGAGCTAACTTAAATTCTGTGTCCCTAGTTTTACCACTAGATATTTTGTACCTCTAGATGTAGGTAGGTGCACTACGAACTTTACTATACACGATTGATTTCGCGTTTTACGTATCAATTATAATAAACTATACAACATCCTTTCTCCTGAGGTGGTGTCACCATCTACCATCAATAATATAGTTCTGCATCACCTACGCCTACCTAGGCCAACTTAATATTTTTGCTTTCTCGCACTCTGCGTTTAACATCATGCTCCTCCGCCTGCCTTCGGGAATCGGTACACCCTGCATGATAGCTGAACTGGATGTCGCTCAGAGGTTCTCCAATCCCAACTAACTTTTTCAGTCTCTGACCACACATGGCTATGGGCAGGGGTATAGCTAGCTATTTAGCAAATAATTTTCCCCCACCGGGTTAGAGGCGGAGTTTTATTAATATTTTAATTTAGTTTTAAGCTTATTATTATTACTATTCGTTAAGTTTTTCTTACCACTTTTTGGTTGACAGTAAGTTTGGCATTATTAAATATAAATATGTATTTTTATCGATGCATATATCAAGAAAAAGCTTTTGACTTCAACAGCTACCTTTCCGAGTTAGTCCTAGTATTTCTTGTGGTTTTTTGTTTTTTGAGAGAACTACAAGGTATGAAGATTTTCGCTATTCTTATATTTTTTCTGTCTAAGTAATATTGATGCAATTAACATTCAAACTATCGTTAAATTCTATTTTTGTGGAGTTCCCCAGTGTGGTTCTGGTCCAATGAATACGTTGGCAGCTTTTTTTTGTGGTAGGTTCATTCACCTCTTCGTTCCCAAGATTGCACACTGTGTCCAGGTATCCAAATAAGATAAACATAATTATTTTCTGCTAGGATTTCTGGTAAAGTTAATCAATAACACCATTAAGTACTTATAGCGTAGCCTAGCTATCATAGTGAATGTACATATGTATGATGTATGTTTTCCAACTACTCCTTTCAATAGTCCGAGAAAAAAAAAGAGAAAATGATAGAGTATCATAAAAACATTGCCATACAATTCTCGTAATGCTGATCCATTCTATAATACAATAGTAAATATGAGGTTCTCAATGTTTCTTTTTTTTTTTTAGAGTTACAAACATTTAAACTTAGCTAAAAAAAAAAGAATATTTTATAGAGTGGACAAATCGCTTACGAAGAGAGAGCTCTCTCCACAATTTCAAATCCCAGGTATCCAGAGATTGCATTTAATTTGTTGTTGGATATCCCGATATTTGAATTTATAGCGATTTGTCCCGTCTATTTTTGGTAAATATTCATAGACTTTGGCCTAGTGATAAACATAATTTGTTTTTTTTCTTTTTGAAAAGTTCGGAAACTTTTAACACACACCTTGTATGTACAAGTACATATATGATACATATCTACTACATATTCATCATAAGTAATTCGATTTGTTCTTCTTCAGATTGTTCTCTATATTTAAGGATTGTATTACACTTTTATCTTTTCAGAGAAGAGACATTATTACACTTATTATATGAGATACTAACAATTGTCTATCTTACTTTGAAACTTATTTGAAATTAACTCAATTGAAAACTTATTTTAAATTAAATATGTTTGCGTGTGTGTTATATGATTTCTAATAGTACTTACATGATAGTGAGTACATAAGTTATATACGACGAGTATATATAGGTAGATGTAAACATACTTATATATAATATCATCTAATAAGTATGTTTGTTAAATTGGATTGAATTTGATGAGTCTTATTTTTTTTTTCAAAGGAAGAAGTTCCATAGAATCGATTTTATAGTAACTAAAGTAAATGAAAGATTGAACAATTGAATGAATGAAAGAGTTAAGAAATGATTGAATAAACGAGAGAACAAATGCATTAGAGCGCAATAATTGTTATGTAGACAATAATGTATGTGTTGTATCTGTTTAAAACGGGCGTTTATATTAGATACATTTGTATCTCAATTAATTTATTTTTTTTATTCTACTCTACTCCTCATCTGTATGTGCTTAAAGCATGAAGTGAATATAATTTGTGAAAATAGAATAGAATAATAGAATATAAATGGAGAATAAAAAAAACTAAAAGCATAAACAAAAAAAAAAAAACAAAATACAATATTTTTTTCTTTCTAAGTTTCATTTTCGTTACTGTTTATTATTATTATTGTGTTGGTTGGTTGCTTCGTGGCGATTGTTGCGTTTTTGTGGTCTATCATTTTTTATTTTCTATTTTTCATACAATATTTTCCATGACCTTGAGTTAATTTACATGACTATTAAAAATTTGCACAAAAACAAAAAAATCACAAATAATATATAATTAAATGAAAATCAGTTGGAAAATAATAGTCAACAATACCAAAATATTATTGTTTATTTTTTTTATTTTTAAATCATCAAGCAAATAGATGATGAAGTTTTTCAAGATCTTTTGGATCATACTAGAAGTTTTCAATGTACTTTTATTTTCATGTTTGAATAAACAGAAT
Organism: Amiota albilabris; assembly: GCA_037040105.1. NCBI lineage: Eukaryota > Metazoa > Arthropoda > Insecta > Diptera > Drosophilidae > Amiota > Amiota albilabris. The sequence goes on along the minus strand of JBANCV010000913.1, from coordinate 15,124 downwards.
TTAATCTAGAACGCCAATATGAGCCGTTTATTTTGAAAGTGACTTTGATAAGTCACTTGGTTTTTAAATTGAGATATTTAAAGGTTTGCATTTTAACTAGTTTAAAAATATTGATGTCAATAATTCGTAATAAACTGCTGGTCCCTTGAAAAAACTCCATGAATTCGTAAAAATGCCAGAAAATTTGGTCCCCTCATTAATTTGTATTTTTTTTTTTTTTTTTTTTGATTGCAATGAATATTTAAACTCTCGTAACCGTAATTTATTTTTAACGTTGTCAGGTGGTGAAACAATTCGTAACTGCTCCATCAACAATCATTTCAATTCTACAGACGATAAAATTTATACATAATGGATGACTCCTCTCGTAATAAACTAAAGCGTCATAAACAATCTGATTTTCCAGATATTGAAAAATGTCTAATCATATGGCTAGATCGTTTCAAAAAATGGAACACTATCACAATGTTTGGTTGATTTTTTGGCAATTTGAGAATCACTAGGACGCTTCCAGAAATAATACTTTTCATTTGATTCAAATCACTTAAGTATTCATTCGTAACTTACGAATCGTAATAGCAAGTGATACCTTTCCAATCATCAGAGCTCCAGTCTAGTCAGATTAGAGGAACTAAAAAAAACCACATTCAGTGGATTCTCAAATATTGTACAATGGAATGGGAATAATTTACATCCCATATAGAGAAAATAGGTTTTTATAATAAAGTAAGGCCAGAAACGTATACTTGTATGTTATAGCAGTTGAAGGACGCAATCCGTGTCCTAAACTTAAAGAGATTATCCAGCCAGATGATCTAAAGCATGCTTTACGTAAAACACAGAGTTATCTATCAGAGTCACAATTTCAGTTCAAGGAGTGACCGTCCCATTTCCCAGACCTCAATCCGGGTAAGAATCTGTAGTCATTGGGTCCAAAAGTGACTTTTCAAACCTTGGACGTATGAACTAAGAATACCTGCGAAATAAAATTTATATAGAATAAAATTCAAAAATATACGAAATTCAACTAAAATATAAAATCCCCTTCAGTTCGCATTTTTCTTTTTTATCCTCGTTAAATCGAAGTCTCGATAAATCGAAAACCCCTCTAATTCGTAACAAATGCAGTTTCCTTGCAATTTCAAATTATCGGGATTCGGCTGAATCATGTATTTAATATAAAGAATTTAAATAATTTTTTATTTTAAGTGTTCATAAAATACAAAAATATATTTAATCACAAGTATATGTAATGCATTATAACAACATATTTTATATATAAAAAAGTACACCAGTTCAAATTCATCATCGTCACTAAGAGAAATGATTATGTCCATGGAAGTTGCATTTTGTAATAAATTGGGGTATATGCATAATGTATCAAGTCTGTCATGTTTTTATATTATGCTGACGTAACAGGACGAGAACCGACGTATAACGGATCCATTTCTATTTGTGAATAACGTCTAGGTGTCAAATTAAAAGATAGAAATTCATCTTTTTCATTTAATATTTCTTTATAAAACATTTTGTAAGGAATATTATGATAAAATTTTATCCATTGAATTTTTATCCAATTAACTTTAATGATTGTGTTGAAATACAATCTTTTCTTCCATGTTATGTACTATGAAAGATTTTCTGCGACAGGTGGCTATCACGCTTCAATAATTTGGAGTGCATATGATATTTTTTTTTTTTTTCTCAAGGCCATTTTAATTACACCAAAGTCACGAACATTTGCTAAGTAAGAATGGCCTGAAATTAAGAAATTGTAATCAACTATTTCAATAAAATTTTCTGAAGACTGAACAATTTTCATCCAAGCTAATGTCAGTTTTACGTATTGTACCATTGTCCCCTGTACATGCGTCACTATAAACAATAATATGCTTATGTCACTTTACATAAAACAAATAATAAAATTAACTAAAAAATTAATTCTATCCCTTTTCCCACTGTACACATTCCGAATTGCTGAAATCAATTTGTTTGCTGCAATTGTTCATCGTACAGTCATATTGGTCAGAGTCCCAATTTGCTTTTAATATTGGTCCATTAAGTATGCACTTCCATTGCAGAATATTCAACACAGTGTATTAGTGATTTAGATCTTCATTCATTCAAACCGACTTCAAAAAAGAAAGAAGTTTATACAGTGGAGTTCAAAATATTTGCAACAAAAATTGTTTTCATACAAAATACCACACCACTTTAATTATGTTGTTATTTTCATTTAGGGTATTGTTTCTGTATAATACATTAAAAAAAAAAAAAAAAAAAACATCACTTCTACGGCAAGAAAAAACAAATTAACTAAACCAAAGTCAAAATTCAAGTGTGCAAAGCATTCGCAACATTTATTGCCTTACTCTTTATGATGCTTGTCGGTATTGTCAGTTTAAATTTCATCAGAAATTTGCTTAGAATTATGTGCATTGAAACAGTTTACGCAGCAAACAGTGAGTCGGTGAGTGGGTGATGTGAGTCGGAAAAAACACAAAAGTTCGGCTAAATTTTGCTCGTTCTCACTTAAATTAGACTCAACAGCAGGCAGTGGAAAACAATTTTATGATCAGATGAATCCAAATTTAATCTCCGAGGAACAGATAACAAAGCTTACATTCGGCGTCCGTACAATCCCACGGAACACAACTGCCACAATCAAGCACTGGGGCGGCAATGTGATGGTGTGGGGGTGTTTCTCGGATAATGTTATTGGTCCAATTTTTCGAATCACGGAGAAAATGAATGCTGTATGCTATAGGGATATTTTAAATACAATTATGCTTCCATTTGCTGAATGGGAATATCAACCGGATTGAAAATATGTGGATAATGGTAAAGCGCAAAATAGGCAAGAAAATATTTTGAAATAGTGATGATATTTCATGGAATTGGAAAAGGAGTGGAGAGCAATTCCATGTAATTATATTGAAAAGCAGATATCATCAATGCATAGAAGAAGTGCTGCAGTTATCAAAAACAAAGGCTACGCAATAAAATATTGAGCAGTTACAGTCAGTATTTGGCCTATTAACTCAGTGTTAAACGTCAATTGGCTACTAAAATTTAATTTATAAAACCATCGGACTATCAAGAAGGGTACCTCCCATACAATCCCCCTAATCAAATTTATGTTCGAATTAGAAAAACTCTTTTGTTTTTCATGTTATCGAACTATGTCTGACCCTTATCCATCAACCATGTGAATCGCTGGATCCTAGGATAACAGGATCACATAGCTCCCATACAAAAAAACGTTTTCTAGGTTATGCGTAAAGAGTACCGTTCTTTCTGTATTAAAATGTTAAATTCATTAAGGCCTATATTTTAATACATTAATACACTTTACATCCAAAACTTGTGTATATTTTTATGTGCTTATTGTCATTTTCAATCGATTTGTGAATTTGTTCATTTGAATATATTGAGAAATACAAATAATGAAAGGTTTGTGCTATGGGAGGGCGATCCTTCAATGATCAAAAACTACACTTCACCTAAGTAAAAAACCGTCGGAATTCTCTATAATGAAGTGATTAATCGGTCCCAGTACATAATATTAATTGTAAAAAGTAACCAACAGTTTTTATCTTGATTTGGAAGTGTATTTTGTATAGTGGTGACTACCCCTTTTAGAAATTGAGGCACAATGCTTCCAACACTTTATATCTGATGTCTATATATGTAATTTCAACTCAATGGCTTAAATATTGAGAGATAATATTATAGTTTGCTAGAAACAGAATCCGAAACAGAATAAGAGATGGTTGGATATTGATATTTGACTCGTCATGCTTATCATTTTTATATACCATACATAATTAATTGTGACTTAGAGACATTTGAAATTTATACAAATAATTGAAGAAAGATGGCTTAGTGATCTTGATCCCACCAAAATTTATATAAACACATAAGTTAGTTAATCTAAATATGTATTTAGAACTTGGTATCGTTCCAATTGATTTGTTAGACAGTAACAGATAAGTTTATGACAGCTGGAAGTTGAGAATAAATGTATTCCCAAGACAACTTATTAAATATTAGATTATGTCAATGATTTTATAAAATTATTTAGCTCATATCATATATGTGACATGTCTTAAGCTCAACTTATTGTACCTTTGTGAATTTCTGATTATAAATTTTCTTTTTCAAATAAATTAATAATTTTGTCTTTGTTTTGTCTTCTTCTAGTGCTCTCTACACGGATGAAACAATTGGCAACATTGCTCAATGATTTTAATTTTGAGTGCATTGGAACCGCTCAAACAGATGATGAGAATGTTATTTGCGAGAGTTTAAAAAGATTTGGTGCCATAATTGGCACCATCGAAGATGAACGTGAGAAAATGGTACGGACAACATGATGATGATATTATTATTATTATTTTGTGTAATATTAATATGTATAATGTTGTTTTTATTTTTTAGTTAACATTAGCAGATCGACACATTATTGAATCCCTTGAAGATTTTCGTAAGAAACAAATTGGTGGCGTTAAGGAGAACAAAAAGAAATTTGATAAGAAAACAGAAAAATTCTGTCAATCACAAGAACGATTTTTAAATATGTCAACCAAAAAACCAGAAAATACGATACAAGAGGTAAGTGATCTACAATAGTACATATCTGTGATAACAAGGCAGAGTAGCTTAATCTATGTTTGGAAATATTTTCCACTTTGTGTAAAATGATTTCTGTTTGTTTTTATTTCAATATTTATGCTCTTCACGTAGTGAATAGTATTATAAGTTTCTCATGAAGTTTGTATTGCAAAGAAGGAGACACGTAGACCCCATAAAATATATATATTCTTGATCAGCGCGATAAGATGATTTAATCTAGCCATGTCCGTCTGTCTGTCTGTCTGTATGTTTGCAAACTAGTCCTTCAGTTTTTGAGCTAGAGAGCTGAAACGAGTAGTACGCGGTTTTTTTTTTTTACCATACGCTGCACATTTGTCGGAATCAGGTGAATCGGAACACTACGGTGTACCTCCCATACAAACTATCTACTCAAATTCATGTTCTTATTAAAAAAAAAAAAAAAAAAAAAAAAAACTTTCCTTTTTTTTTTTTTGTCTTATCGAACTGAAAAAACTGGAAGTGTGTGACCTTAATACATTAGCGACTAAAATTTCAAGACCCTCGGAATATTAGGAGTGGTAGAAAAAGTTTTTTATTTTTTATGCTATCATCTTGAAATTTGGACACAATAAGTCTCTTATTCATATTCATCAACCATGTAAATTTCCAGATCCTGGGGTTACTGGATCGTATAGCTCCCATACAAAAAACGTTTTCTAGAGGATGCGTGGAGAGTATTACATCTTCGGCATAGTCGAAGATACCTTTCTGGTTTTAATCTCAGATACACTGAATCATAAGGCAGCCTGTATACTTACAAATCTTGGTCACTAAAAACAGTTTTCCTCCGCTACTGGAAACCTTCTTTCAAATTAGGATTGTACCCATTATTTTTTCCAATTAAGTCTTGTTTAAGCGATTCAATGCAAGTGCAATGTTCCTTGTCATCAAATCCAAATATTTTGACCTCAATCCGGAAAAAATAGCTTCAATGAATTCTGCAGGGCAGCTCACTAGCTCTATTGTGAAACATTCAATGCCCGAGAAACTGTGATTGCCCTTAAAACTATTGGCTTGGAAGCATTTGAGACCAATTATGACAATGTGCCATTAAAGAATCATAGTTTCATTAGTCTCGCAATCGATCTTCGATCATAAGGTTTCTGTACATTTTATTTTATTAACATGAAGATCGACATATGTATGTTATTGTAACAAAAATCAATAATAACATATGTATATATGTGATGATGATGATGCTTTGCTATAAAATTAATTACAGCAATGAGGAACCCATAGGAATTAAAACAAATACTTGCCACTCCTTGTGAATCCTTTAAAGCCCACCCACTTACGCACGCAGTATATAAGAATCATTTTTCTGTTACGCTTGTTTTGAAATATCTGATAAAAAAAAAAGAGAATAACCAATATCAACGTCATAGTCATACTAGTCTGCTGCCTTCTAAGGATTTAATCCCTTAGTGTCATTGAAGAATGAAAGGAAAAATACAATCAACTTCCTTGTTTGCTTTAGCAATGCCAGCCCTCAGCATCCTTTGCGTATTCATTCAATGTATTATTCATTCATTCATTCAATAGTCTCAAACTTTACTATAAAAAACATATTACTAAAACTACAACTACTACTACTTCTACTTCTATTACTTGAATTTTTTATTATTGCATTTCGTGTCTTGCTGGTAACATGGTAAAAGATGATGATAAAAAATGGTGATGGAAGGTCAGAGGAGGAGGACGAGGAGGAGGAGGATTTTATTGGTTGAAAGAACTATTCAATGTTGTCTGCTGTAATATTCTTTAGTCTCTTTTCCTTTCCTTTCGTTTCTTTATCTATATCTTCTTTAGAACTATTACACAATTGCATTGCATCGTATCGCATCTGTGCAGGATGTATATGTAATAGTATGTAACCGAAAAGTTCCATGACCTAGGCTAACAGATATACAACAGTATATAGTATATAACCATTGCCAACATTTAACTCTGTAATGTTTTTTGTAGTTTGCTCAAAATATATACATATGTGCATACTATATTCGTACATGCATAGACAGAACACATTTATACTATACTATAATATGTAATATGTATCTTACAGATACAAAAACAAAGTAGCGTCAGAAACGACACTTACAGTAATGAAACTGAATTTTTGCAATCATTTGAGTTTAGTGCGAAACAGTTTTCTGAAATCATGTTCCTTTTTGCGATGATTCACTTTATTTACTAACGAAACTTTAACTTCAACTACATACTATGATTATATATATATACAGTGCACAATTCATATAATCCTATATATACATTATACTGCTCTCTTTCTCTCTCTACCATTTATTGATTCTTTCACTCTGTGTGTGGGTGATTGTGGGGTTACAACCCAGAAATCAACCAATCAACAAACAAATATATATAAAAAAGAAGAAAGCCGGTTAAGCACATAAAATTTGGAGCAGCCGGCAATAAGAAAATAGTAGATTATATCCTGGTAAAGTTTTGTTATTAAATGTAATAAAGTTTTATAACATATTTTATACTCTACTGTGTAAAGACCGTGTTATTGTACAAACAGTGAGAAACTCATAGCACTCGAAAGTTTGGTGTCCTATCAATTCCTGTTCCATCTGTCTATCAGTTATAAAATTGCTTTAGAGTTTCAATTGGTAGTACTTCTATCTGAAATGAAGTCTTACAAATGGCCTTTTTGTGATAGTTAGTTCTTTCTATTGGTTAGTTAATCAGGCAAAAATCAAATTTTGAGGAACTGATGTATGTTGTTAGGTTTGGTAGTGACCCGTGTATGAAATGTAGGCAGATCACTGGAAGTTATGATGACACAAAACTACGGGGGAAGTGTTTGTGACTTTTTAAATTTGCCGTATAGTTACTAGTGTTACCGAAAATTGCATTCTATTGCATGGGTGCCCACGTTTGTTGCGCCATGGTAAAAATCCGTAAATTAGGTTAGAAACTGCTACTCCATTTAGCATATGCTCCAGATTTAGCCCATTGCGATTATTTCCTGTTTTCAAACATAGAGAAATGGTTGGGCAGTAGGAGATTTGGGTGAATGAAATGGTCTTTACTGAAACAAAAGCTTATTTGAACGTGATAAAATAATTGTATATCCAGGGGGGAAATTGTATGACCAGCATATATGAAATTTAAACTTGATCCTTCATATAAGGTAATTGGATGAGGGTCGTTAATCTTCATGCTGCTCGGCAGTCCTTCGGATAATACCCTCATGATAGAGGTATTAAACCCTCACGATTTTTATTACATTATCTTAGTATATGTTCTTCAGAAGAAGTAATTTAACTTTATTATTAAATTTATTTAATTTTTTATTATTTTTTTTAATTAACCTAATCTGATTCAGATCAGTTCTAATTTTTCTTGTCTATCGCTATGATAAGTGCCATCATATGTATTAACTTTGAAATATAATCATCACAATGATGATGATGACGGCTTCCAATTTCAATTTCTCTTATTTCCTTTTAACAAAAATTTTAGTGATAAAAAAAGGCGTGGTCTTCGTTGTCAATTTTATATAGAATTAAAGTTGGAATCAACATCAGTAACAGAATCTGGTTCGGATTCGGATTTATATTCTGTAATAGTAGAATGGTTTGCTAGCTTTTGCTTGTCAGTTTGATTACATATTGTTTTTTTTCGGTTGCTTGCTTGTCTCACCAAAAGTAGACAACAACAAACATCAGAAATGAGGAATAGGAAGTAGGAGATACTACGAACGTCAAGAAAATATATCACAGAGATAAAAAAAAGTTAAACCGGACGCCCACACACAGAGCGCAATCAAGAAAACAAACAATCAAACCAACCATCATCATCCTCTTGTCATCATCATCACCAGATATATCCTCATCATCATCATCATCATCACCATCAATGGAAACATCGGCGGCATCATCAACATCGTCATCATTATTATTGACTTAATCCTTTATTTTGTAGTAGTATGTAGTCATGTTAAATTTTGCTTGAATGTTTTCCCTCAATTTGAAAAGAAAAATAAATTTATTTATATACAATAGTAGGATTTATACATTTTGTGTGTGTGTGTGTGTGTGTGCCTGCCTGGTTGAGTGTATGACAAATAGGGATTTTCCGTCAAATTTCATCTCTAGGTCGTGTGTTTTATTATTTTTACAATTTTACATTTGTTTTTGTTTTGTTTTTTTTTTTTATCATTATTTTCAAAGATATCAACCAAATTTAAATACAAAACGGAATGGAAATTTATTTTAAAGTTATCATATATTAAATTCATTAAACCCAATATAGATTTATTTTGAAATGTTATCTTATAGAAGATTTTTAATTAAGTATTTCATAATGCGCTTTCAAATCGAACTCATTGTACTTGATATTTCAGAATAAATTAAATAATATTGATTTTCTGATTTTTAAGTGAATTTTGTTTGAGAGTCACCTTCTCCAGTAATCGGAGAACTTTGTTTTTAACATACCATACTTGCGTATGATAAATAAGATATATAAGAATAAAACATTGACTTTAAGCTATAAATACAAGAGCAGTGAGATAAGTCTGTGATTTATTTAATAAAAGATATAAGGGTTTTATATCACCATTTAGCTCGATACATTTGAACCAGCGGTCTTTCAATTTTTTTTATCCCATTACTGCAGTTTTGGAAACAGGAAATAGTCGATGGGGGAAAAGTAGCCCAATTCACGGATTTTTGACATGATGACTATGTGTGTATTGTTATAAAGGAGGAGCAACAGCGTTCAATTTTGCTTCAAATCAATGTTGAATCTATCCAACAGGTTTGAATAATATTTGCCGGTGATCTTTTGCCCTTTTTAAGGTAATCAAAGTGAATGACACCGCGAGCATCTTAAAAAAAACTGTCCGCCATGGTCTTGTTGGCCGACAGATCTACTATGACTTTCTTTGGTGAATGTACACCCGGAGAAGTCCCCTGCTTTGACTGTTCATTAGTGTTGGATTGATGATGCGTCCAACGCAAAAACGTGTTTGGCTTGCGGTTGAACATTGCCAAACACTCCTTTCTGTGTGAGCAATCGCGTTACCCATCGCATATTCCTTCTCCGATGTGATAGAAGCAGAAATTTGAATAGGATGCTCCGCAGGAATGTTTTTATAACCCGTATCCCTCTTATTCGAATCAATTTTCCGTTTACTTTCAAACGAGTTCAGTTTCCAGTGAGCCTATGTTACGCAATTCCAAGAGTCTGTATGATTTAATCCCTGACGGCTCTACATGTAATATCGTGTTTAGAGAAGCATTCCAATAACATCCTAACTTTTACACTAATAAGTCAACGTACAGTCAATGTAACGACGTGTATCAATTATACCAAAACTGAAGTCCACGCGAATGATGTGTACCAGTTATTACAAACATATTTCAAATACCACGTATACGAAGTCGCGGGCACGAAAAAATATTAATTTATAAAGTTTGATAGAAGATAAAGTGTCTCATTATAATAAAAATTATGTTTACTATTAAAAAAAAAAAAAAAAAAAATTAAAATAAATTCATAATAGATCATAATAATTAAGTTATTTTTAATCGAAAATGTGTGTAATATAACAAATATTACTGTTATGTTTTCAACGACTCAAATCATAGTTTTCGCCTTAAGAATTTGGTAGTATGATTGAATTCCTCTTAGAAATGATTTTTTTGGAGAACCAATGCAATACAAAATTTAATTCAATGAAATATGGAGTTTTACAAATTGCTGAATTATCTCTTTTTTGGGAATTTTTTGTTGTAATAAGGTTTCATTTCTTTACACAATTTAAACATATTTAATGAATTGAATTTGTAAATTCAAAGTGTCGCAATTGATATACTAAAAAATACTAAAAAAAAGATGATGATATCCAATTATAATATGTATATGTTTATGGTTCATTGAAGACAATTTATTCTTGTGCAATTTAGGAAACTCATCTCACAGTAACCAAATTCTACAGAATCATATCCAAACATAAGTAATTTTTGGTAGGCATTGAATTGATTGGATTATTATTTTGTAAGTACATAAAAATTCATTCATTCATGTATTCATTGGATTAAATTGATGAATGCTTCATGATTCTTAGAATTCATGGAATTTCATTTGAGTAGAAAAAAGAATAATTCCTTACAAAATAATATAAAATATTTTATGAAGAAGAACTTTCACTTGATGCTGATGCTGATGGAGGAGGCAACATAACAACATATGGGCGTTATTTATGGAACACCCCTACAATATTAACTTCTAATATGGTTTGTGTTGACAAGTTTTGATTCATCATTTTCAAAAAAAAATCATTGTAATATTTATGTTCGTTCTTTCATTCAAATTTGTGGTGATTTGTTGTCTGCTAGTGTCATTGTTGATGTTATTATTATTGTTCTAAAATATGTAAACTTTCTCTCTTTAGTTTGTTTGATTTTGTTATGTGGTTTTCTAAAATCGGATTTCTAACTTTTCCCATTTCGCTTGATTGACATTTTATTATTGTGGTTGATAAATATTGTTTGCTCTTGACAATAAACATACAATAATCAAAGCAACACCCTTCTTCATTTTTTTCTATTCTCTACTTAAGTTCAACTTACCCTTAAACTTTCTTCGCACCTGCATACACACATAATCTATGTACCGGGGGTCTAATACTTGCTCCATCCCCTTATGCTTTGTGTTTTGCCGTTCACCCACAAAACAAGTGCATATTTATTGATTTTCTTAACGTTGTCGGTGTGTGTTGGTATTTCAGTTTTGTTGAGTTCAGTTCAGTTGAGTTGCGTTCATCAAACTTCAAACTTCAAGCGTAACCATCTCCAAGCTCCCATCCTCCTTAAATGGTTCTATTGCAAAAGCTTATAATGAAATCACCCACCAAAATCTTCTCTCTTTGCCATACTATGTTCAAGTATATCTACAATACATACTAGGTCTAGGTATCTATCTGGCAGCTCACCACCACTGGCAAAAACATTAAGTCCTATTTTCCAATTGAAGTAACGCATGTTTGTGTCTTTAGAGTTGTTCTTGATGTTTTGTTTTAATGGATATCGCACGTGACTTTCACGGTATTGAGTAGTATGAATATGTTCATTTTACCTTCCAAGTAGAAATTTTATCAGTCACGCGCGTAAATTGTTCATTTTTTTCTTTCTTTTCTTTCCATTTTCTCTCCGACTCTCTGGTTTTGTTTACCCGGCATTTTTTCCCATTTTCTTTTTTACCATATTCACAACAATATGCACATAGTATACGTAGTAGTAGCAGTAGTAACAAATACCAATGGTATAGAAACTAACACCCGTTAAAGAAAGAAAAACACGTTTAATATTACTTTACTTTTTTAATATAAGTATTTCCATAATTCTGAAAACATTAGCCCCAGAACGTGATACTTAACTGTATTTAAGCCTTAAATTATAAAGAAAGGATTAGTTTAAATAAACCCTTACTTACTACAAACAATGAGAAACCCTTAAACAAATAAATGAAATGAAATGAAATTAAAATGAATTAACTAAAATCAATGTGAGTGGGTGGTTTTTTTTTTTTTTGAGAGGCTGTGAGGAGGGAGTTGTCAGGCATAAATTTACACTAAGGATACAACACATTTTTAAATGAAAATAATGAATAATATTAAACATATAAAAGAATGAATGCATGCAATTAATCATCATCAATTGTAGTGTGTACATATAAGGTAGGACCTAAGAGTCCTTTGAATTTAAATTAAAAGTTGCTAGAACACGAAAGATTTTTGAATAGCAGTTAAATCTTTGTCATTTCTGTTCTATAAGCTCATTTGCATATCTTAAAACCTAAACAGAAACAGTTTAGTTAAGAAAGATACTTTTATGTATGTATATAAAAAATAGCCAAATTAATTGTGAGTGTAGGCTTCATGGGTTTGCCATTGTATTTTTAAATAAGGCACAATCTTAACAAATATGTATTTACTGAAATTATAGTATCTCCAATTTGAAAACATGTGGAGAACTTCAACATAATATATTTACAACTTAAAAATTTTATTAAATAAACTATGTACTGACCATCATAATTGACACTGCCCATGTTAGTTTTGGGTATGCTACAGTTTCAGATTTACAAGCCAGTGAGACTGTAAGCATAAAACTCAGACCACTCCCTCAATAACTAAGGCTCTAATAGAGAGTCGACTACCATCGCACTCTGCTATATATTGAGTAACTCATTAATAAAATGTCATCATCATGTACGTTTAGTATGCTGCTCTAACAGACATAAGTATAAATTCAGATCACTATGTCAATAACTAAGGTACCAAGACTCGATCAGCATCGCAACTTGCTCTTTATAATTTCACTACTGAAAACTCTTGAGTTTTATATTAACAATATGTCATCATCATGGACACATAGTTTATGTGGGTATTATGCTGCTCTATCAGATATAAGCAAAAATTCAGGTCACTGTCTCAATAACAAAGGATCATAGCAACCTATTCTTTGTATTTTCACTACTGAAAATAAACTTTAGTTAGTTATTAACAGCAGAATATCATCATTATGGACGTGCCTTATGGGTATGCTGTTTCACTGTTTCAGATTCACTAGCCATTGTCGAGCTTCCAGAAATCTTTTAGTTACCATGAAATATAGAACCATCATTTGAGTAAAGTTCTAATGGGTAACAAAAACATTCTTTATGAACTCACTCTTATAACATAATTCCATATTTATTTGTAAAAACACGGAACACTAATAAACTGTGTCAAAGATAGAAAATTAATCTCATTTATATGAAAACATCTTGCCATGAATATTATACAGGATCAATGAGAAATATCCTTTGCCTATTACTATTCTATAATAATTTCAGTTGATGTCTAAACTGTGAACTCATATCGCAAAAATAGATTTAAACATCAAGTTTCTCTGACAAATTGATAGACGTCTTCATTTGTTAAATTGACTTGACTTGCACTTGCTTACTTACACAATATGGTATACATATTCTCCGGAAATGTCTAAAGATCTAGATCTCTTCTTTCTCTGTATAAACTCGTACTTTTTCTTTAAAGAGGGAAGAACAGAAATATTATCTTCTTATAAACGTGTGTATTATTATTTCCTTCTGCTACTTTTTCAATCATTTACCATGATTGTCATTGCTTTTGACTTTGACTTCAATTTCTTTTCTTTTTTTCTGCCATTTTTCTTGTTATTCTATTCAGACACATGACAGGAGTATGTATGTAGATAGTATCTTTACCGTTATTTGTATGACTTTGATGGTGATTACCGTTGACAGGCTAAAGTTCATTGTAGTCGTTCAGTTCACCATTATTATTTAACAATACTGGGAAATGGGAATAGGAATGGGTTGAGATTGGGTTTGGATGAGTAAACATCCTATGTGGTGTAGCACGAATGTAGATATACCTATGTTTCTAGATAGTAAGTTCCACAAATATAATACTACTTGCTACTTATGTATTGTTTGTTTTGTGTTTGTTATTTGATATGTCTGTAGTTTTATATGTACATATATAGTAGTTATACTCGTAATACTCTCCCTCTCTCCCCCTCTATTCTATTCTAACTATCCGTATGTAATCGTGCTTGCTCCTTTATTTGTTTGTTTACCTTAGTATTTATGACAAGAGTAGCCAATTTTATTTATTGTGTTTATTTAGTTAGTTGTACGTATTACCTCTAGAAGTTTTCAATTTCCGTTCATTCAATATAACAAGGAATGAGTGAATAATAATAACAATAAAGCGAAAAAGAATTAAAGTGTTGAAGTTGAAGTAACAAAAAGAAATGTTAAATAAAGGAAATGGAAAGTTATACAATCACTCATAAGAAAAAATCTTAATAACAAAATATATTAAAAAAGTTTATATTCTATATATACTACATATCTTGCAAACTTTGTTTTTTTTTTTTTTTTTTTTGTTATGCGAACAAGGAGGTAAAAATCTTCGAAAGATACTCATGACCCATGTCACAAGTTATGTCGGATTCCATTAGCCTATCGACTAAAAAACCCCCTATCGCCTCAAATCCCGTTAATCCCTACGGCACCATCAAAATATTCCTTCGTATGGAGGGATTGTTAGCTCAAATTAAAGCACAGAACGGATCAGCAGCGTGCCCAAACCTGTGCAGGTACTGCCTGTAACAACCATGACCAGTTAAGAATTGGGTGAGTTCAAACCCCACGTCACCAGGACAACGTTTAAGCCAATTTTTGATGTTTGAGATAACTTGGTGTATCCTCCGTGGTTCTGTCGTATTCCACCTTTGCTGCCATATATTTATGTATCTGGTGTTAATCTCCTACATTTCTACAACCTGAGAAGATGCTCACGCGCTGTACTTGTCCTTGCCAGCCAAGGCTTTCAGATCAATTGGAAGTCTCCCTGCAAGCACACCTGCCGCATCATCTGCCACTGTTCGGTATGCCCTACAGATCCTCA
>JBANCV010000912.1:0-22896 GCA_037040105.1 Amiota albilabris | reverse complement strand
GTTTCATTCCAAACTATTTTGTAGTTTTTTTTCTTTTTGAAAAGTTCGGAAACTTTTGACACACACCTTGTATATGTCAATATTTCGACTGTCTGGATTAGTAACTGCATATAACTTCCTTAGTTCAAAAGATTTTGCCCTGGAATTTTAAATAGATTCTATTTGGATTGACTATACTAAATATTTAATGAGCGCGACTGATACATACCTACCGATTTGTCTTTCTATGTATACGCATATAAAGATCCTTCGTTTAGCTGAAAATTTTGCATTTTAGTTCTTCTCTTATCTTTATATGTATGTAAAATTCGAGTGTTCGGATTTTTGTGACTATTTTTCTCCTAAACGGCTGGACCGATTTTGATGAAATTTTTTTTCTTGTATTTATGGGGTTACGCAGATGGGTCTTAGCAATAGCAGAATCTGATAGGTTGCACTGTTGTCGAGATCTAGGCAGCTTTTAACCATTTTTTAACAACTTTTTTATCTAGCGCAAAATATACTGAACCAATTTTAAGAATTTTTGTTTTAAGCAACAAGTTAATGCTTATGATAAATAGATTGCATATAAACAAGTAACTTAAAAAAAAAACCACAGCTCTGCATACATAAGCGAGGGCTTAGCAATGCGTGCCGGAACTAATAGTTTTTTATAAAAAACAATTATTAAATTCTCTACACATGCTAAAGATACCCAGATCTATCTACAAATCTTTTATCATTAAATTTCCAAATTATTTTACATTTTTAATCGTAAATTCTTCAAAACATCTTAGACACAAATAAAATCTTTTGATTTCCCATGAAATCTTAGTTTATACTGTATTTCGAGCCTCCACTTCTTATCACTTGATAAGATTTCTTGACTTTGTCTGTAAAGTTACAAGAAAAATGTGTTTGCTTCTTTCTTATAAACAAAATCAATAGGAATTTGTTCATAAATTTGATTAAAGTGAAAAAAAATTTTTTTTTTAATTTTCTTGAGAATATTTAAATAAAAATAATAAAGAAAAAAAATCTTTTAATTTAAACAGTATCAAATATTGTAGCGAAGAAAGCTTTTAGCATTAGCATGCATGTGCATGTAGTATTTGTGTTTAATAGTTATAAATTTCTTCAAAGGGAGAAAAATAATCAAACAGTATTTAGTTATTTTACTTAGGTATTTTCAAAGATGAAAAACATTTTATTTTGTATCTTTTGGAGACTCTCTTTCTATGTCTCTATCTCTCTCTCTCTCTCTCTCTCTCTCTCTCTATAAATACTAACATTGTTTCTATTGGGTGTATGAATGTGTGTATGTGTGATATAAATTTGTGTGTATGTAGGTATGTATGTATGTAAGTATGTGCGTATTTAGTGTAAGTGTTTTGTCCTTTAAAAGAACAACAATAAAAATAAATTATATTAAAATAAACCAAAACATATAAAAAATTTGCTTAGGCGACGCATAAAAGAAATCTACCTTCTCCAACAACAACAACAACAACAACAACAACAAAAAGTACAACTTACAATACAACAACAACAACAACAAACAAAGCCAATAAAAACCAATTACAACAACAGCCATTATCTCCACCAAAACCATCGATCCCACAAAAATTGCCAAAGGTAATGAAACCCTAAAATGAAAAACAATTTGAATCAAAATTAAATCAAAACAAAAACAAAAATCAAAAGCAAACAACAACATAATCAATAACAACAACAACAACATCAATAAGCAAAAACATAAAAACCAAACACAAACAAACACAAATTTCATAAATTGCAAATATAAAAGAAAGAAAAAGAAAAACGTAGAAAAACCAACACAAAAAAACAAAATAAATTTCGTGACATATTTTTTAAACAAAAACAATACAAAATTTATATTTCTTTATGCACAAGGCACAAAAGCAACTGCAACAAATAGAATACAGAGACACTAATACAACCAGCTATAAAACATATATACAAATACTATCTACTATTGTAGTCGGTTTGGACTTACTGTAATTTGATACCCTGTACCTCTTTCAGAGTTCTTTCAAAGCTTCTTTTATTGGAAGTGATAAAGTAAACTAAATACAATTATGTAATAGAAATGAAAATATCCAAAGGGTTATGGATCGAGGTCGCTAATATTATATCCACTAGCTTAGGTGGGGCTTATAACTAAGTAATACCAAAGCCCGTGCTTACTGAGTCCATTAAAAGTTCATTGTAATTACACAAACACAGAAAAGGGCATCCGTTTTCTTTGGAGAACAAACTTGCTAGATTAAGATTCAAGTTACTAGATACGTTTAAAATGCAATACCAAAACTGTGAAAGCTATAGGAGGATTATAAAGAAGTTTAATTTCTCACAATGTACTTAGTTAGTATAATAGTATTATGTCTCAATTATCTTTAAACCTTTCATACCCTGATGTATCAATGGTGCGCGTCAGTTTGAGTCGCAATATTTCCACTGTTAATTCACGAATATCACTCAGACCGGCATGCATCGATTGTGCGGTTTATTGTTTATGTTTACTTCTGTCTTATCTCTGACTTTTGTTTTCTGTTATTTTGAAAAAAAGCGAAATCTTAGCGCCAAGTTTGTCACTTGTAAAAAAAAAGCCGCAGAAGTAACTTAAATTATGATTATACATTCAAGCTTTATCATAATCGATAAGATATGTTTTATGAAACATTTCTGTTCTGATTATAGGTATCTAAATATTTTATTCAATAGATTTCCACTCATTTGGAACCACAAGTTATGAGATTCTTTCTGTTACACAACGAGGTCACAGTTCATTTGCTATGATTTCAGCATCAATTTTATTTTATTTTGGGTTTTACCAAACACCAGAATATATTTTTGATACTCTTACTTAGACGAAAAGAAGCTTCCTCTGTGGAAGCAGTCATTTCCGCTAGATTGCGGACCATGGCAAACGATTTTCCCAGACGATATAAGGATGAAATAGGTAGAGATGATATGCGACCATCTCGGATCTTATTTTTATACTCTTCACACAGTAAATAGTATTATAAATTTGTCATGAAGGTTGTAATACACAGATGGAGATATCTGAGACCGCATAAAGTATATATATATATATATATATATTCTTGATTAGCACCACGCGATGACTGGATCTGTATTTATGCAAACTAGTCCCTCACTTTTTGTGCTAGAAATCTGGTATTTTGCACGAAGCTTTCCTTTCACCATACGCTGCATATTTTTCGGAATCAGCCGAATCAAATGTTCTTATTAGAAAACCTATAAGTGTCTGACTCATTGTAAATTTTCTCAGGTCCTGGGATTACTGAATCGCTAGCTGCCATCCAAATATTGCGGTCTTAATGTTGAAACGCAGTTTATAACATATACTGATTGTATCGTAAACCTAAGTCAAATCAAATATATTTCTATGCTCAATCACAGGAGCTTAAGCAAAAACAAAGATAAGCTTCTTTCTGATTTTCATTGAAAATATATATACAGTAATTTAAGAATAATGGCATAAGATTTTGTATTCAAAGTATTACCCCCAATTTATGGATGCATTTCCAAAAGAAAGTTTCATCCTTCATCAACATCCATTCCCAAAGGCATTCTTCTGCTTCCACTTCATCGAATATTCTGAAATACTGTTCAGCCAGTCTACGTAAGAAACTTCAACTTTGTAGTAGCTCAAATATTTTTAACAAAATTTCCAAAAATTTAACAAACGTACATATTTTTTGAATAATTTGAAGAATGATATTGGATTATTTTGATGTTTGGAAGTTTGTGGCTAATATCCCAATGATGATCATTGAAACAATTTTATATACAACGAATGTTTAAGTAAAATCTTCATAATTTGTTTATAACATTCTATTCAAGGTGGAGAATGAAATGAAAAATTGGATTTTAATTTTCTTTCTGAAAAATTATCAGTTTTGAATTAAAAATTGGGGAAATATGAAATACTTATATATGTATGTATGTATATATTTTGTCTGCTCAGAACTTTACCAAGTCTAAATAGCAAATGTTGGATTTCTGGCACTTATAGTAGTGTCCCAAAGAACAGAGCGAAAAACAAGAAAATATTGATTCATTTCTTCGTTACCATTTATAATAGTTTATCATATTCATATTTCAATTATAGTGCAAGGGTCTCTCACTCATTTCCTTCTGTATGTTTTATATACTACACCTTAATAAATTTTATTGTATAAATTTCTATATATATACTAATAATAATTTTACCATTCTGAAGGGTACAGGATATACATACTTGCAAAACAAAAATTGCAAAATCAAATAAATGTGAAACATTCAAACAATTTACCAAAAAAAAAAAATACAAAAAAAATTAATTTATATATTTAATTAAATATTATAAATTAATAGCAAATTAGTTTGCATATACAACAACAAGAACAAGAACAGTACACAAGCCACATGATTGTTGTTGTTTATTATATTGTAATTTTCGTTTTTGAAATTTTATTAAAAAATATTATAAACTTTTATATTATTTTAGTTATTTCATTTTAAAAAGTTTTTAATTTTTTATGATTTGCATAATTTGTTTATAACATGTGAAATGGAATGAATTCAATTGTTTGTGTGGTTAAATGTCAAAGTTCCGTTTTATTTAAATATTTATTAAAAATATTTTGGTCTTTTCTTTTATTTTGTATTCATTTTTTGATTTATAATATCACAAAAATTAAATCAATTAATTTCCATTGAAATTTAAAGGCATGAATATATTGCATTCACAAATGATAGAGCATTGAATTTTTAGATGCCTCACTAAAATATTTGAATTGAATTAAAACTAAGTAAGGGCAAATGCCATATCATTCCGAAAGAAATCAAAGTTGAGTTTCTTAAATTTTCATATACTTAATTAAAATTCATTGCAAAGGATTCTGAATTGTGTTGATTACTTACAAAATCATTGAATGTTCCAATTTGGTATACTCAATAGTTGCAATCTAAAACTTCTAAAGCAACTTATTCACCAGATTTCAAAAAGAAATTATTAGTTCATTAAAGCAATTTCTGTTGGCATCCTCGTATACTCGTATAAAATAAATCAAGCTTTTACCCAGCGTCATGACATCAGATGCAATGGGGGAAGATCTTTCTCTTAGTCCTTTATAGTATATCTAAATGTAATAAGCAATGTAATAAGCTAGTCGAACAAAGCAATATATTATTGTATAATGTTAGACGGCCACCTGCGCTTATACTAAAATATATTAACAGCCCAATGAGCCTTTTTCGTAAAACTGGGATTACCATAGGCTAACCAAGAAGTTGTTCACTCATTGTCCAGTACTTACTTAAGAAAACTTATTGATTGTTACCACTGATAACTCTGTAGACTCAGTGTCATTGCTTTCTAGTACTTAATAATTCCATTTAATCTTTCAGCATTCCGTACAATTTAACTAAGTTCATCATCATTGATTTATGGGTTTGTTTTATAGAAGTTGCCTTTATTAAACTCTGAGCATTGGATACTTGGGATTTTTACTTTTATCTTGTACTTTAATTTGCCAGTATATATGATGAACAATGACAAACTTTAATATTGACTGACCGCACCCAAAATTATTGAAAATAAATCAGTAAACATATAGTTTGCCCAATAACAAAAAATATAATATAATAACAAAGAAAAAGAAAAACAAAACTGAAGTCATTTAATAAATAAAACAATATTAAAAAAAAAAAAGTTGCTATTTTCAAAAGAACTATACATTTTTATTTGTTTCATCATAATTTTCATTGAGCATAAATTATATTTTATTTTATTTGTTTAATTTTTGTTTTTTTTTTCAAACAAATGTATTCTTTTGTATGTGTTGCATAAGTGTAGGTGTTTGTAAGTGTGTGTATATCTGTGTATGTGTGTGTTTGTGAAATTTGAATTTATTTTTTATTATTCATTATACATAATAATATCGCTTTTGTGTGTCGTGTAGCCCTAAAGGCAAAACTTAATATGATTTTTATTGTTAGTCGGAAGGCCTTCCCCTCTCTCTCACTCTATCTCTCTCTCTCTCTCTCTCTCTCTCCCTCTAAAATAGATTTTATTTGCATAAATCAAATACATATTTCAATTTATTGCAGTAATACAATAAATTGTTGCGCCAAAAAGTATGCAATGGAATCATCATTGCAATTGAATTATTGAATAGTTCATTTCCATGTTCCCATTCCTATTCCCTCTCGTTCACTCTCTTGCTCACCCTCGAAATAAAGATTAATTTGCATATAAAGATTTTCCAATGAATCTCCTACAATTATATCTTCTATGCTTATTTAAGCAAATACAATATTTCAATTTATTTTAGTAGCACAATAAATTGTTGCGCCAAAAAGTATGCAATGGAATCATCATTTCAATTGAATAATTAATAAGTTCATTTCCATTTTCCTACATTTAATGCATTCTTATTTATGTTATGCACGTATTTGTTATTTTTATTTATTTAATTTTTAATTAAATTCAATATTTTATAAATTATTTAATCACGCCCATCAAAAAACCACCAATTAATGTAATAAAATACCAAAAGTAAATTATAATAAAAAGCAGAACAGAACAGAACAGAACAGAACAGAATAATAATATCAATTTCATTGAAGTTTTTATAATATCACTACATCATAACTGTTTTGTTTTAGGTGCAATTTATATGGCAGCTTTATACATTTTCAGATACTACTTCACACATTTGTTTTACATAAAAATATCATTTGTTTTACTTAACAAATGTAAACATTTTCCATATACTAAGAACCCAATTATACAATACAGTATAGTATGTACTACTTAACTATGGTCCGATTAATCGAGTTTTGAAATATATTATCTGAATTGTGAATTTGTTTCTCCAACTAGAAAAAGGTTTAACTATTTTATTGACAATACAATGCAATTTTCCATAATGAATTGTTTCAATAATTTATGGGGTGAGGACAATCTCTTTCAGTAATCTGAAGATTCCAATTTTTTAACTTTTAATATCATTTCATTTGTCTGATCGATTGACTAGTTTACTTAGAAATCAACTGACTGAAGGACAGTCATTAAATTTAAAGTCAATATTTATACATTGAAATGTATTTACTGTCTCTCTGACTAACTAAACTAGTGAAAGAAAAGACAGATTTTCCTCAGAATGAAGTCTTCGGGTATTGTATGTTTGCAATAGTTGAAAATGGAGGATGGTCAATCTTTTCCAAAAAATAGAATTATGCGATTTTTTTTTAAGTCAATAGCTCTCACATTCATTAATCAATCACTGACAATTGTAGTTTGCTTAGAAGTCGACTCACTGAACGATAAACACATTTTCCATACTTATAATGAGATATCCGAGTAATAATAGGTAAATAGGAAAGAATATTTGGTTGGACTTCCTCTTTCAGTATTTGAGAATATTCGATTTATTATAATTCAATAGCTTTAACATTGATAGATTGCTTAGAATGAGACTAATAAAGGTACAGAATGAAGGGTCCGAGAATTCTCTATTCTATGCATTGACAAATTGATAGTAGAAACTAGGTAATGCTGCAGAATAACATAATAGTAATTATAATAATGACATATTGAAACATATATTTATACAGTTACGCACATAAATACAAAGACTCAGACAGTTACACCCACTTGCATTTATATACCATTCCATAAACAGATGCAATTAATCTTTACTTTGACAAATATTTTGTATATATCTTAGAAATAATAATGCTTCATACATAACAAATGTGTGTATATGTATATGTAAATATATCTATGAATCTGTGTGTGTATGTGGGCATATATGTATGTTTGAATAAGACAAGTTTCGTGTAAATATTTTATATAGAAGTATGTAACCTAAGTCCTAAATCCTTTTGTCTTTAACTACAATATGTTGGTATGCGGCATGAAAGATACTATTGTAGTACTACATTAAAAGTGTGCTTTATTATTATTACTATTATTATTATTCTTATATTTTGTATTTGTTTTTTTGTTGTTACACAATAGCTTAATGAACAATTTAACTTATTCATAAGATATGCACATCCTGCATTCTATGGCACATTACCCATATAACATTTGGCAGTACATTTGTAGATATATACATATTGTAGATGAATAGATAAATGTATATAATTATACTATGTAGATAAGTTTGTATATCCATTTGTCATTTTGTCAATCAGAAATGCATACACCCAATTAACTAAGTAGCTTCATTATATGTGAAATGCAAACAGAGATCCACACTCACATCCAGGCAATCGGAAGCCATAGCACCGTTTTAGTTTTAGTAGATCAAATTAGATGTCTAAAGGCCTAGAGAGAAGAGGCAGTCAGTCAGGCAGAGTTTAGTGCTTTGTGGCTTTAAATTATTTGTCATTTAATTGAATCGAAATATTTACGCAAGTAAATGTATGTATGTATCATTTCAATCAGAGAGAGACTGAACACTCATATTTACATGAATCAATCGAATATGAAAATTTATGTATATTGAAAATCAATGGAGACTCAAAAGTAACAGAACAGAATATCATAGAATAGATTAGAATTGAACAGAATAGAACAGAGAAGGTCATAAACAAATCTTACCAAGGTCAGTGGGCAATCAATCTGGCCACACCTAATGTGATTATCAAGGGACTCCTAAGAGTCAGACTCTTAACAAAACTATATATTTCGAATTGAGATTGTTTTGTTTTATTTTCAACAATCTCCCTCTTCTTTTGTGTATCATGTCTGGGTTTTGTGTAAAAGAACTTAGTTGGAAATTGATTGAGCTTAGAAACTGTGGAGCTGAAGAGTGTGTAGAAAGTAGTAGAAAGGTCAGTCAATGACGGTGACAACGATAAAGGGACGTGACATTAAAAAAGGAAACTTGTCAAAAACAGCTGATACATAACGAATGCTTTAAGGCCTTTGTAATTTTGTGCCTTCTTTAGTGAGACGAAAGCGATACGGTCTATTGAATCTCATGCATTTATGGAACAATATATCCAGAGGGGCATACAAGACATCAGATCATAGCCTCCTCATCTTACATGTTAACAAACCATGATAAAGGTGTTTTTTCTGTTATCTGTGTTGATGTAGATGTAGATGTGGTTGTGGGTGTCTGGGGAATGAGGTATATGTGGCATATGAGGACAGGAGAGTAGGGGAGAGTATAAAGAGTTTGCGTGTGCGTATGACATTCCGTTGAGTTTGACAGTTGACATTTGTCAAATGCCTTACAAAATTTGTCACAAGCTGCCGTTGTTGATGGTGACCATGGTGACCATAGTGACTCGTTGACAGGACATAAGAATCATTCATTCGCTGTGTCGTTATGTCGGTATGTCATCCGGTCGGACGGTCATTTATATATATACACAAACATCTCTATTATACAAACTATATCTCTTTTGCTCCCCAAGTCCTCGTCCTTTTGGTTTCTTTGCACAAATGTACATCGCACTTTCCCACTCTTTCATACCGCTCCAAACACAATCACAGTCATAGTCACATTCACATTTATGCAAATCAGTATGACAAATGTTTGTGCTGACAACCGGACACCCGGACACCGGGACATGCATGGACACTGAACATGAACAGTAAGGCAAACCTTCAGACAGACATTTGCACTCATATATGTATATAAATATGTACTCTGTCCTCCGATTGATGACGATTTGCTTAAATATGGATGATTTTGATTTATTGTCAGTGTGCATAATTAATGCGTAAACGATCTGCACATCACATCAAGAACACGCATACGCACTCTTATCCATTATATTTTATGTCAACTATAAGCCACCACTCTACTCTAGCGTATTCCACCATGTACCCTGCACGCGTCAATTGTAATTGTAATTCCACATCTCAGTGGAGACTGTATCACCGCATATTTGCATATTTACATAGACATTCATTCATTCGCAGCACCATTTGCACTTTAAATATTCCAAAAAGTAAAACATCACCATCATCATCATCATCATTATCATCACCATCAATGTGAAATTTGTCCATCAATTTTTTTTAACATTTATTTTTCATCTCTATTCTTTTTTCCTCCTCTTACTCTTTGTACGAATATTAAGAGTGTTGATTCCGATGTCGGCTCATTGAACATGAACTCAACTGAGAATGAAGTTCCTGAAGTGGAGTCATCGAGTGAAATCATGGTCGATGACAATAAACCGACCAATTCGAATGATGAAAGCTGGACAGATGTCAATTTGAATGAGGATGCCGCCATTCAGGCGACTGTCAGTGGTTTGAGTGGCATTGTAAATGCTGATAATGTTATCTCAGCAGGAGATGTTGTTAAGCTACGCGGTGCCGGTCTTGACCATGACAATGGAAGTGGTCTTCACTCAGTAACACAACAACAATTGCAACAGCAGCAGCATCAGCAGCAACATGGACAATCGGTTGGTCATAGTCATGGTGTGGTTGGCATGCCTGGTGTCGGTTTGGGTAATGAACGTGGAGATAAACCTGATTCAGAGATTTCAGTGGTACGAGTACCAGATAGTTATGGCGCATCTACGGTCAATTCAGCTGGTGGCAACAATGGACAACGCTCACGTCCGGAAGAACTGCCTATGAAGGCACCTATGGTTTCTCAATTACCACTAACAACGCCTTCACGTGAGGCAAGTCTCACCCAGAAGTTGGAAATCGCTCTAGGACCTGTATGTCCATTGTTGCGTGAGATCATGGTCGATTTTGCACCATTCCTCTCAAAAACGCTGGTTGGCTCTCACGGTCAGGAGTTGTTAATGGAGGGTAAAGGCCTGACAACATTCAAGAATTCACATTCCGTCGTTGAACTTGTGATGTTATTGTGTTCCCAAGAATGGCAAAACAGTCTACAAAAACATGCTGGTCTCGCATTCATTGAACTCATCAACGAGGGCCGTCTTTTGTCGCACGCCATGAAGGATCATATTGTTCGCGTGGCCAATGAAGCTGAATTCATATTGAATCGCATGCGTGCCGATGATGTTCTTAAGCATGCTGACTTCGAATCGCAGTGTGCTCAGACGCTACTCGAGCGACGCGAAGAAGAACGCATGTGTGATCATTTGATCACAGCGGCTCGCCGTCGTGATAATGTCATCGCCAGTCGGCTACTAGAGAAAGTGCGAAATATAATGTGCAATCGACATGGCGCCTGGGGTGACGTCAGTGGTACTGTACAGAAGTCAACCTTCTGGAAATTAGATAACTGGGAAGACGATGCACGTCGACGCAAGCGAATGGTGCAAAATCCACGTGGCTCTTCGCATCCACAAGCCACATTGAAGGCAGCACTTGAAAATGGTGCTCCTGAAGATGCAATTCTACAAACACGTGATGAATTCCATACGCAGATTGCCGTTTCACGCGCTCATCAGTCGTCGCAGCATACTACAGATCTACTAGATGATGCCGAGCTGCTAATCGAAGATCGTGAACTGGATTTGGACCTCACTGGACCGGTTAACATCAGTACGAAAGCTAAGCTAATAGCACCAGGACTCATGGCACCTGGAACAGTATCCATAACCAGCACCGAGATGTTCTTTGAGGTTGATGAAGACCATCCAGAATTCCAAAAAATTGATCCTGAAGTGTTGAAATATTGCGATCACTTGCATGGCAAGTGGTATTTCTCTGAGGTGCGCGCCATCTTTTCACGTCGTTACCTGCTGCAGAATGTTGCCCTGGAGATTTTCCTAGCCAGTCGCACATCTATACTATTTGCATTTCCTGATCAGCACACGGTCAAGAAGGTGATTAAAGCATTGCCTCGCGTCGGCGTGGGCATTAAGTATGGTATACCGCAAACACGCCGTGCCTCAATGATGTCGCCGCGACAACTGATGCGCAACTCAAACATGACCCAGAAATGGCAACGCCGCGAAATTTCCAATTTCGAGTATTTAATGTTCCTGAATACTATTGCCGGACGAACTTACAATGATTTGAATCAGTACCCAATATTCCCGTGGGTGCTGACTAATTACGATTCAAAGGATCTAGATCTCAGTCTGCCTTCGAACTATCGTGATCTATCAAAACCAATAGGCGCATTGAATCCTTCGCGCCGCGCTTACTTCGAAGAACGTTACGAGAGTTGGGAGAGCGATACAATACCGCCGTTCCACTATGGCACACATTATTCAACAGCCAGTTTTACTCTCAATTGGCTAGTACGGGTGGAGCCCTTCACTACGATGTTCCTAGCATTACAGGGCGGAAAATTTGACTATCCAGATCGTTTATTCTCATCGGTGTCCTTATCATGGAAGAATTGTCAACGCGACACTTCAGATGTCAAAGAGCTCATACCCGAATGGTATTTCCTGCCAGAAATGTTCTACAATTCGTCTGGCTATCGACTTGGCCACCGTGAAGATGGCATTCTTGTTGATGACATTGAACTACCACCTTGGGCTAAAAGTCCCGAAGAATTTGTTCGTATCAATCGCATGGCATTGGAATCTGAGTTTGTATCATGTCAACTGCACCAATGGATCGACCTAATTTTCGGCTACAAGCAACGTGGACCCGAGGCCGTACGTGCCACAAATGTCTTTTACTATTTGACCTATGAAGGCAGCGTCGATCTTGATGGTATTGTTGATCCTGTAATGCGTGAAGCTGTCGAGAATCAGATACGCAATTTCGGTCAAACACCTAGTCAACTGCTTATGGAACCACATCCACCACGCAGTTCGGCTATGCATCTATCGCCCATGATGTTTAGCGCTATGCCTGAGGACTTGTGCCAAATGCTCAAGTTCTATCAAAATTCACCAGTTATACACATCTCGGCGAATACTTATCCACAGTTATCGCTACCAGCAGTTGTCACAGTTACTGCTGGTCATCAATTCGCTATCAATCGCTGGAATTGCAATTACACCGCCTCCGTCCAGAGTCCCAGCTATGCAGAATCGCCGCAGACTCCCGGTTCAAATCAACCGCTAACCATTGATCCAGTTCTGGCAGTACATGGAACTAACAATAATAGTAATGCAGTCAGCCGCCGTCATCTTGGTGATAACTTCAGTCAAATGCTCAAGATACGCGCCAATTGTTTTGTAACAACCGTCGATAGTCGCTTCTTGATTGCCTGTGGTTTTTGGGATAACAGTTTCCGGGTTTTTGCTACTGAAACCGGTAAGTAAATGAATCACTCAATACATAACACATAAATTCAATATCTATTTTATTTATCCGTCCGTCTATCAATTCATTATTATTAATTACTTATTCATTTTGTTTTTTGTGATTAGCAAAAATCGTACAAATCGTATTCGGTCACTTTGGGGTCGTGACATGCATGGCTCGCTCGGAGTGTAACATAACTTCCGATTGTTATATTGCATCCGGCTCGGCTGATTGCACTGTGCTATTATGGCATTGGAATGCTCGCACGCAGAGTATTGTCGGTGAGGGTGATGTCCCGACACCGCGAGCAACACTCACAGGTCATGAGCAGGCTGTGACTTCGGTTGTGATAAGTGCCGAACTTGGGCTAGTTGTTTCCGGCTCAACAAGTAAGTACAATAGTAACCATAACTGAAGGATTAACTATTTTAGAAAATGTAAATATTATTTTCCTTGCACCCTCCTAACGCTGTCTTCATTTAACTTTTATCTATGCAGATGGTCCTGTATTAATTCACACAACATTCGGTGATTTGTTGCGATCATTGGATCCACCAACCGACTTTCATTCACCGGAACTGATAACAATGTCACGAGAAGGTTTCATTGTCATCAATTACGATAAGGGTAATGTGGCCGCCTACACCATCAATGGCAAAAAATTGCGCCACGAAACGCACAACGATAATCTACAAGTAAGTTTCCCTATCCAAAATTTATTTATATTTATTCTTTTTCAAAAAATAGTCGTACATACAATAATATGATATGTTGATTTATTAATCATGTCTTATAACCTTCCATTCTTTCTTCTTTTCGATTCTTTCCATTTTAATTTGTAGTGTATGCTGCTCTCACGTGATGGCGAATATTTGATGACTGCTGGTGATCGTGGCATTGTCGAGGTATGGCGCACTTTCAATTTGGCACCACTGTATGCCTTCCCTGCCTGCAATGCAGGAATACGTTCGCTTGCATTGACACATGATCAAAAGTAAGTAAATTAATAACAGAGTTATAAAAATCAGTTACAATAGTACTATTGTATATGTTTCATAAAACCAAATACTAAACCTGATATTAAGTGACTTTCATTAGGTTGAAAGAAAATTATTGATAAATTCGCATTATACTTATTTTAACCGGAAATTAAAAACTCTTCCATCTACCTTAACACCCGCCATGCAGGCATACATGAACCGAGCCTTTTCGATTTATAGAAAAGAAAAAAATCATTTTTAACGACTAAAACGTAGCCAAATCGACCTAAATGTTAAGTAACAACATATAAAGAACTCAAAAAATTAAAATTCACATGGGAAAATGCTAAACAGTTACCAATTTACAAGTCTTTTCTTACTACTCACCATCGTAAATTTCAAGAATAAATCTATTATCGACATGTAGTTCTTGATTTATAAAGGTCCATTTCTTCTATTTACTCTCTTAGAATCTTGATATAAAACATCTATAACAATAGATCACTATCATCATGTACTGAACAAATCTGTAAACTAGGTCTTTAAATTCATCCTTCATATTCAGAGACAACCGAAATAGTATTTATTAAAACGACAGGATCATACTGATGTTCAATAAAAGAGTCTTAATTCATAACAGATTCACTTTATTTGACTATAAATTCGGAGTTCTCATGGACCTGCCTTCGAGCAATTCTCTAACTCTCTCACACTCTATCTCTTTCACAATCAGCAGAGGATTCTTGCTTTCGATAGCCTGATTTCAATTTCTTCATCGGTTTTATTATTCAAAAAGAAACAATCTCTGTTTGCATTTCTTGCTCTACGATCTATATTTGGACGACTTCTTGACATAATTGATTCAAAGAACTGTTTAGTGATTAATGTTGTTTAAAAACTAACAAAAAGCGATGTTTGACAAAGATGATTGATAGATTTTTAAAACTTTCTATGATAATTACAATTAATTGAAATTATTTATTCTACATAGAAACCTTTCTTAAAAAATTCTCTAAATGATAGTGAAAATCGTATCGACATCCATAGCATGGCTTAGAAGTTGTGCGATTCGGAACGGACAGACTTTTTATACTCTTCACGTATTGTAATGAAAATAAAGAGACATCGTAGACCCCATGAAGTATATATATTCTTAATCAACGTGACGTAACGAGTTGATGTAGCCATGTCCGTCTGTCCATCTGTATGTATGTAAACTAGTCCCAAAGTTTTATTTTTACCATACGCAGCATATTTGTCAGAATCAGCCGAATCAGACCATTAGGGGGATACATCCCATACAAACCCCCTACTCCAATTCATGTTCCTATTAGAAACACTTTTTTATTTTTTGTATTATCGACTTGAAATTTGGACGCTATAAGAATCTGGCCCATATCCACCAACCATAAAAATTTCAAGATCCTAGAACTATTAGTTTTGGTTCTTATGCTATCATCTTGAAATTTGGTTCTGATTGTTATTCATTAACCATGTAAATTTCAAGATTCTAGGATTGCTGGATCACATAGCTCCAATTCAAAAAACGTTTTATAGGGGCTGCGAGAAGAGTATTACATCTTCGGAATAGTCTTTCTGATTTTTTTTTTACACTTTGTACACTAGTTATTAACTATTATTTTCTTTTACATCTTTTTTTTACTTGTAGATATCTTCTTGCTGGTCTCTCAACTGGTTCGATAATTGTATTCCACATTGACTTCAATCGCTGGCATCATGAGTACCAGCAACGTTACTAAACACACAGTACATATAATCTTGAACTAACGAACATTCCAGGCGAACTCCAACGCAATTCAAATGCCGGATTGTTTCTATTGCAATCCCCAACTAAGTCAATCAGCAAGGATACCAAAACTATTGGGTTCCTGCATTCAACAATACACAGAATCAAAATCAGCTCAGAGTATGTCAAGAATATAGAAGCTTCAAACGAGATCATGATGAGATTATCCACGGAAAAGTTAACCCAACTCAAAAAACAAGTACAGTTGAAAACAACAGAATTAACGCAATAAAAGTTATACAAAAAAAAATAATAATTAATATGAAAATTTATTAAACAAAAAAAACAATTTTTTTTTCTATTATTATAATTATAATTATATTATTAGTATTATTAAATAGTTAATATAACAATAAACAAATGAAAGCAAATAAATAAAAATAAATAATCATGCAGCAAAGTACTTAACAAGCTTCGTTGAAAAGTTTTTTTTTTTTTGTAGTAGAAATTAAAAATAAATTAATAAAATCAAATAAAGTTTAATAAAAATATAAATAAATATTAACAATAAAAATATCTATTGAACCCCTTAGGATAGAAGGCAAAAATAAGTATGTGTGTTTTTTTTTTTTTTTTTTTTTTTTTTGAATAAAATTTAGATTAAGTTAAGCTTAGCAGAAGAGATGATAATAAACTAGAAGGCACTGGAAGAAAGGAAAATGTGGTGTGTGTGTGTTTGTGTGGTTAAAGACAAATGCTTATTATGAAAACGGAGCAAAGGAGTAAAAGCGTAGCAGCGCTGATCCAGTGTAAGTTTATTAAGATATATTAATAAAAAATAAATAAAATAAACAATAAAAAACAAAACCACACAAAAAAAAAAAAATTATATACAACAAATCATAATGTTCAGTAGTTTTAAAAAATTAATGAATAAAAGAATAAACAAAAAATAATAATAATAATAAAAAAAAAAAATAAAGTGGCATAAAATCATTAAGAATTGCATAAATAAATAATAAAATGAAATACAATACATATATACATACATAACAAAATACCTATGTAGAAATGTTTCTCAAACTCAATGGAAATAAAATAATTATTATTAACAAAAAAAGAATAATTAAATAAAAAATAAATAAATAAAATAAATAAAAATAAAATGGATCCAAAAAGTGTTACGAACCCAAGCGGCCAAAATAAACATAAACATAAAAAAAACAACTCAAAATTAAATTCTTTACATACAAAGAATATTGAAAATAACATATATTAAAAAAAAAAAATAAATAAATAAATAAAAATAATAATAATAATTAAAAAAAAAAAAACGGAACAACAACTTAGATAACAAGTCGATTAAATAAATCTATTCATTTATAAGTAGCAGACACATGAACACTAGAAACACAAACTTAGACATCCTTAGATCCACACTTAACATCATAAGAAATCAAGCCAAAATAGTAATGAAAATATTAATAAAAAATTATATAAAAATGTACCATAAATTAATATCAATATTACAAATCAAGGAACTTGTTTATTGTTTTTTCTTTGTCCAAATTCTCAAGTTCTTATTCAATATTCAATTTATGTTTTTATCATCATCGTCTTCTAAATATTGACAAAGTTATTGTATTGTATATTCAAGGGTGAGAAATCAAATGAGTTTTATTTAAAAACAATTTGATTAAAATTTTATAAAATTTCTTTAAAAAAAAAACATACTGAGATACTTCAACAAATTTTCCATCTATCAAATCAACAAAGACCGAGCAATTACAATAATAATATTATTGTTTATCAATTACTTACAATTCTTTGTCACACTAGTATTGTATGTTGAAGCACTTAGACATCTAAGAAGAAACGATGAAGAAATAAGAATAATCCAATTATAGAAATTTTATGGTTTCCAAATCAATGCATTCATTTAATTCAATTTAGTCATAAAAACTTAGTTTTTGTTGTGGAACTCTACTTTCACTGTTTCTTATGGGCATAGCCATAAGAAGAAGATGTCAGTAGTATCCATAAAATTGGATGCAGAAGGATGATGAGTCCAATGAGGTATTCTGAAAAGTGACCCAGTGAAGTGAAATTTTTGATTAATTATCTTGAAAAAAAACCTTACGGGATCCTTCTGTGACCTTGTTAGACTGCACGAAATTTAAGTTTATTTTCTTTAACCCATTGCTGAATTCTAAATCAAAAAGTGAATCCCGCATTATCAACGCAGATGAAAGCTTTTCAAATGAATTAATTTTAAATAATTTTGGTGCCTCACTCCCTCTCTCTCTCTCTCTCGCACATACACACACACGTAATAGGGACGCACGTATATACTGCCATCCGTCAACATTTTTGACATCGATATCATACAATTGTTTTAAGGAAATGAGCTTTATATTCGTCTTTTAACTGATGAATTTAAAGTGCTAGTAAGGTCGCCTGAAAGTATAACTACGGCGGCCGAAAGTACAACATTTGAAAATATCAATTACAAAACGTTCGCCAGAACTTGGCCTTTCATTTTCAGAGGAGAAGCGAATTTTTAGATCAATAGCTCTGTTAATAAACAAAATTGTCGGTTTTAAAGGACCGAGAATCCACAGCAGATTACACTCCGATAAATTAATTGAGAAGTGTGGAATGTTGGCCGCAGGTATCATAGGTCCGTACTTTTTCGAGAATGTGGATAGCCAGTTCTTAAGGGTCAATGTAGAGCGGTATCGAATGATACTAAATGGTTATTTTTTACCTAGTCTGGCCGGTATCCATATGGAAGACATATTTAATCAACAAGATACTGCAATATGTCACACAGTTTGTGTTTCACATTAAAAAAAATTTAGAACACACTTATTGCCACTCAAATTTTCAGGGTGGAAAGGCTCTAACAATATTTGCTCTGGATTCTTAGTCTTCTCAAAAACCACATTTTTTTTTTTTTGTTCACAAGGCCGTTGATCCAAAAATGGGCTTTGTCTATGAAAATGATTTTTTTGACATAATGTGAATCAACGGCAATGTGCTTTAGGATCCCTTCTGAAAATGTTCTGCTCTTCACATTTTCCGAAGGCTTCAGGCTTCAGTGGCTGCATTAACTGAATTTTATAGGGGCGTAGAATCAAATCCTCATTTAAAGTTCGCCATATACTGGTCCTTGAAAGGTGAACGTCATGTAATAGGCTTTTTCGGCTGTTGGCCTACACTTTTGATCGCCGCAGCAATAATTGCGGTCGAATGTTCGTAAAACAATTGTACGATTTCGATTCGTTGTCTACCTTTCTAGAAAATAGCATTTTGAAGTCAGAGAGGTTTTTATAGACCAAAACCTTCCCACATTCAGTTGTTGCATAAATCATAAACATTTTAAATAATAACTAATATAATATGAAAGAATATTCAAATCTCGGTATCAATGAAGCCCTTTTCACTATATTGAGGCACCATATAGAATAATATGACATATAATATTTATCTGATTGAAACAATTTTTGATTAAAGCAGCTTCCAGTCATCTTGTGAAGTTTTCGGAGAAGTTTATGTCAGAAAATGTAGTCTTCAAATCAAAAATTGTTCTAAATACTATATACTCCAGTAATTAGGGAACCAACTCTGACTGAAAAATATATTATTTATGTACATGAGTTAATGTAACTACAAAATACAGTTTATGCTTGTTGTCACTAAGATAAAAAATGATTATTTTGATTTTGATCTGAGTTCCACACACTCTAGTAATAGGCGCAACCAACTTCATGATACTCACTCCAGTAATCAGTGAACCAACTCCACAATACTCAATCCAGCAATCAGAACAGTTTTCGATTTGTGTCACTAAACTTAGAAGAGATTCTTTTGATTTTAGTCTAAATACTACCACCTATTCCCAGCTCCGCCTGATATTCGTATAAATTAATTATGATTATTTTCAATTTTAGTTGGATGTCTTTAATACTGGGGAAACTAGTTTTTTAAAAAAATAAACAGAAAATAATTCTCTGATTCTCTGAGATGTGCAATTCTATCCGATTCATAATAAAGTATTGTACTATTAAAATCTACTCGCACTATGGGTGTAAGGTTATAATTATAACAAAAAATTTAAAGCAAAAACTATTGATTTCAATTGCGTCCAATAAATTGAGAGAAGAATAAAATAAATTATGAATGAATATACGTATTAATTACAACATTATTATAAAGATACTACTTCAATATTTTGCATATACAATTATCTTTTGATCTATAAAACATATTTAAACATTTTCAATTACACTTTATACAATATTTTTACATATTATTAATATAATTATTATTGTATTATTACATTTATTATTATTATTGAAACAAAAGTTTACGTCCACTTAATAATTAATTAATTGATTGATTGATTGTCCATTGAATAAATCTCAATTTTAATTATACTCAAATGATTGTCGTCTTTAAGACTATTCGTATAAATAATGAAAAATCTATTACTAAATGATTTCATATATCTACTAAAAATCCATCCAAATAATGATAAATCATTATAATTGTCACATTAAAACGTTTGCTTTGCTTTGTATGCAAATCTTATACTATTAAATCGAAATAGTATTGAGTTGATTTGAGCCAAAATAAAAATTATACCAATTCGTATGCATTAGATATCAAAACCAATCATTTCAATATATATTATGATGATTTTATGAGATCCACAGTGGTTTAATGATTCTACTAGTTGTTTCACCAGGCATTGACCAGTCCCCATGATATTTGTCGTACAATGATGACAACAACGAACCGCACTGTCTCTCTCTCTCTCTTGTCCCATTAATATCTTTTGATGCTGTATGTTGATTTTGATGAAATAAACGTTAAATCTTACTCACAATAAAGTTTCTTATCTCTCAATGATTCAATTTTGAATCCAATGCGTGGCTTTTACTTGATGCGCACACAAACATTTCAAAGTCTACGATTTTATTATATGTACAGGTTGTATATAATTTTAGTGGTAGCGAGATGATGGGATGATTTCTTACCTATCCTTATACTACATACAAACCACATATTATAATGGATTAAAGCATTATTACTTATGACATATATTGTAGAACAAATGGTCGGGCCTTCGACTCTCACGAAATTATTATTATATTGAAATTATTGAAACTGTTATAAAAAGTGATGAAGAGTATTTGGAACTAGGAAATCAGCAAATATTACATATAATAATATACTTGTGCCAGCGCATTTTCCAATCTTCGAAGCACTTCTGATACACACTTCTTTAAAATGGCCTTGAGGTCTTCTAGCAACGCGTTCTAAATTTCCTCAAACGTAGCGAACCTCCGTCCATTAAAGATTCCATTAATTTTTGGGAACAGGACAACTTCGTAGGAGGCAAAATCCAGTAAATACGTTGGCAAAGGCATGATTATTGTGCAATATCCATGACTTATTCCACAAGATAATATTTCTCTTACAATCAATGACCTTACAACCCTTCGACAAGGACTTACTATGCACGACGCCATTGTAATCGA
Organism: Amiota albilabris; assembly: GCA_037040105.1. Lineage (NCBI taxonomy): Eukaryota > Metazoa > Arthropoda > Insecta > Diptera > Drosophilidae > Amiota > Amiota albilabris. The sequence continues at coordinate 1,440 of JBANCV010000912.1, read as the reverse complement.
GAAAAACAGTAAGCAAAACCTTTACAGTTGACCAGGGCTTGCAAATAACACATATTCACCATGCGAACCGAAAAAAAATTAAGCCGATCGGTTTCTCTCAGAGCCGAACAAATATTATTGTTTTGTTTGTGGGTACACTGTCATCGGTTTCCAGTTGAGCAAAGAGAATGTCGGTATACCAATAACAAGTAAAAAAGGACCACTTTTGTCGAGCTCTGACCCGACCAAAAAAAAAAACAAAAACATTGGTTTGGTTAAGCGATTACACAAAAACCAATGTCTTGTTGAAACTGTTTTTCAGTGTGTCTGCAATAAACCGATTTGTAGATTTGATTTGCAGACAACCTGTGTTGAGTGTTATTTGTGAGCTCTGCATTTGACCGAATTTGACGTGGTTTTTTGTTCTTGGCTCTTGATCTGGTCGCTGCTATTGGGATGATTGGTCTTTCACATCGTAATCGTATTTCTTTATCTGAATTCATTCAAATCTTATGAAAATGCATACAAAGCAGTGAACAAATATTTTCTTACATTATTTTTCCCATCATAAAATTTATATCAAATGAAAACTAGTTATGAAAATTTAATATTGTTCGTATCCCATTCAGAAAGTATGGAGGAGTCAAGTTTTTTTAGTTTATATGGCCAGTTTTTTTTTAATTTTTTTTTTTTTTTTTTTTTGTTTTATAATTATTAGTTATATGAGAATTGCCTAAAGGTAGACTAAATAATATCTTAACTTTTTCGTCCATGAAATGAAAATTTTTTGAGTTAAATAATAGCATTTCCACATTGAGCTGAACACTTAGCTCTGATGACAACAACAAAGGGAGGCTATTAATGTTAAAACACTGAACTGAAATTTAGTTCGAGAGAAACATAGAAGTAGTAACTTCTAACTAAGCATCTTGTAATCAAAAATCCGGCCTACATTTTTTTATTTTTAACCTTTTATATATGTATATCATTATATACATGCATTCTATATGAATACTCCATACGAGTATCTTAGTTCCTTATAATTTCAGTTTATAAATTTATTTTGCCATTTAATATAAACCAAGTGTAGGTGTTAAAATATTTTGAAAATTAAATTGAAATAAATAAATAATTATATAAATAATTATATAATAAATTAAATGATTTTACTTTACTTATAATAAAAAATAAACAAGCTAAACTACTCTGTCCATATTGCAATTTACTTTTAAAAAAAGTTAATGAATTAATTAAATATTCTTTTCAATGCTTCAATAATAAAAATTGGAAATGAAAAAATATAAATAGATAATCTTAAAGTATTAAAAAAAAGGCGATATTATTATTATTATTTTTTTTTTTTTTTTTTTTTTTTTTTTGCCCAAAAAAAACTCACAAACCCCAAAAAAAAAAAAAAACAAAACAAAACCAAACAAACACAAACACTTTTTTTTTTCTTCC
>JBANCV010000911.1:0-22942 GCA_037040105.1 Amiota albilabris | reverse complement strand
CATTCCAAACTATTTTGTAGTTTTTTTTCTTTTTGAAAAGTTCGGAAACTTTTGACACACACCTTGTATATATATACATATATAACATATGTACTTACATATGTACCTCTTCTCTACATTTCTCTCTATATCACTCCATCTCTCTTTTAAATTCTCTCAATTCCGTCGGTGGCAACAATAACAGAAACAACAACAACAACAACAACACAACAATAGAAAATCTATCAATCTATTTGGTAAAGTGGTGATGTCATTTCTTTTAACTAAAAGAAACGAAAGATTGTTGAAAACCTAATCATTCAAAATCCACAACTTGAAATTGATGAATTTGAAATTTTTTTTTTCTTCACTAATTTAACACCAAAACGATGTTGGGCCTGTGTTGGACCTGGATTCATTATTATTAGGTAAGGTTATGGTAAAGTATCAGTCTGACAACGCCCCCCTAAGTCCATTGTGATACCACTCAGACCTAAAAGCTAAACTTAGACCTTTCTAAAACACTCTGAAGGCAATTATATATTTTTGTCAATGTAATGTCTGCAATTTGTAACTAGTAAAGCTATCAAGAGAGTTTTACAAATTACGAATATGAATAATCTTTCATGCATAGAGCAAAACACTGACATCCTGAAGATGTTCCACGTAGGGACGCCGTCATTCGGCCGAACATACGAACCCAATTTCGAAAGAGAAGAATGATGACCACTTCTCTGAGGAAGTGATCATTCGACTTACAATCTCCTGTGAACTACAGGCAGATCCAAAGACATTTATGAAGAAAGTATTCTATCTCCACTGCATTGGGTTTTACTAATCAGCAGAATGCAGTGATACATGAACTTTTTAGGTTGGATCCTTGTGTCTGTGTCACAATGCCTAACGTCACCCAGTCCTAGTCTACGTTTCATATACCATATAAGTCAGTGCCATGTTATATAAGAGAACAACCCAATTATTTTCTTTGATAACACCTATTATTGTAACATACTTATATCCAAATCCAGTAAAAAAACAAAGTCAATTTCTTAGTTTCTGTGACAGTCAATCTCACACATATGATAATGATTTGATAGTATTAAGTTATTTTCAGATCTCTACATTAATAATATTAGAAAATAGGATTTAAGTTGCTTCCCTTTTACTTTCTGAATTCCAACAATTGCCAAGTCGATTTATACGACAATATGATTATGTCTGTGTTTGAGTGGAGTATATAATAGTACATATATTTTTTTTTTTTAATCATATTTTGATATTATTTTTCTTTTCTTTTGTGCATATCGATTTCAAATCGAACGTGACTTGATACGCTCTACAAATACTGTGTTGTGTTATAATAATTTACAATCTTTCACTTGTTGTTTTATGCTGAGTAAAGCATTTTTGTATCTATACAAACACTTACAAGACATAAAGTGCTCTTATAAGCATGTAGCTATGCGAATAAATTTGGATTGGGGTTTGGTGTTGGGATTGGATTTGAAATTGGGGCCTACTCGTAATACTCATAAATGAATGCAAGCAATACTATATGCCTTCATTAAGTTTTTAGTTTGGCGGTCTCCTCTCTAGCAAGCGATCGACATCGTCACCCATCAATGATATTATACTTGTTCATGTTTCAGTCAGTCAGTCTGTCGGACTGTCTGCCTAGTGACGCATATCTATGTCACAATGCGTGATTTCCATTCAAATTTACTCTTGTCACATGCATAGATATGTTGTACATATATACAATAATGAGTATAATAGTATGTATCTACTATATCAACTTGTCATACCTACATAGAAGTACTTAGTAACTGTGGTCAGTACCCACTCGTATTAGACTTGAATCAACAAGAAAGCGAGCATAGAAAACGAAAGCAGTCAGCAACAAACAACCGTCGTTGTCGTTGTCGTCGTCATCGTCATTGTCGTCATGACACATCAAACGTGCATGTCCTTTGCTCTTTTGTTGATTCCACATTCTATTTATAACAGTTTAGTATGAGTTAGTCAAGTCATTCAGTCAGGCAGTCAGTCAATCAGTGATACAGTCCCAGTCTGCTTGCCGCCCTATAACCTTAATAAACTACAATAAACATCTACATCTACATTCACATGTAGTTATTTTGTATATAATCATAGAATATTATATACACATAATATTTGTATGTGTATCTCTAAATATGCACGAGTATCTATTGTATAGAAAGAACCATAACAAAAGCAGCAATCCTCTATCTGTGTATCGGTTGTGTTATATTTTTAGATAAGTCATAAGTCACTGTAGCGTAGCGTACTGCAACAAATTGATTCAATTAACTTGTGCATATATGATAGAGAACTTGGAGCTCATCATCATCATTATTATTATTATCACTGTGCCATAACACAAATAATATACATAGTATGCAATAATGTACAACAAATGGGAAATATACAAATATTTGTGTGTGACCAACCGTCCGACCGACCGATCTAGATTCTAGAAAAAAAAAAACAAATCTAGTTCAAAATCAATTCCAGTATACGATTATACTATTGCATCTTCAATAAAATATGGAGAAATGTTTTCCGTCCCCCAATATAAACATATTCTATTCTATTTTCAATTTTTGTTTCGATGCATTTAATGTCATTTAAAATATATGTATATAAAAATCTCTGGATTATATTAAGTATTCTCTATTTTTAATATGAAATTTTCAACTTTTATGCATATCAATTTAGGAAATGTTATGAAAGGTTCTTCGGTGCCTGAGTGTATCGAGGGGGGTCGAACTAAAGACTAAATATTATAAGAGATTTCCTAGTTAAAAAATTGGATATTACTTGAGAAGTTCCTCCCCTTACATATAATGCTGAGAAAACGAGCTATCATATAGAAATACAAATCATACACGGATCAATAAATTTTTAAAGAGTTCTGGATTTTATTTTATATTTTTATAAAAAATTTATAAAAAACATGACTCCGGCTTATATTTATTAACATACCCGTACTATAAGTGACAGGATTTTTTCTTGGTACAAAGAAAACTATTCAAAAGCAGACGCAGACTTTAGATTAGCTTCTTTTAATGTAAACCATACAACTATGGTCTCCAGGCCTTTGAAGATAAACAATGCAGCTCTGCTATTTTTCTGGATATTTAGCAAGCTTTCGATCGCATCATGGATTGCTATGATTTCAGCAGCGAAAACTGTTGAATAGTGGGGTGAGAGGCCGGTGTTCAGTAGGGCAGTTTCGGTGAATATGCAGAAGCCAGTATTTCCGGATGATTTGGAGTCGTCTATGTACATATATTAAGTTGGTATGGGCATTTTTTATTGTTTTTTTTTTTTAATTATAATTGGACAACGTTAAACACCAACTTAACGGCTAGTAAAATATATTTTAATAAAAAAACTATGTAGTGGCAGATGACTTAAAGTCTAGGTTAATTTATACTGAATAAAAAAGTTTGTTTTTCAGAAGAAAAGCATAAGTTCTCTTTGGCTTCTGTGAGAAGTCATCAGGGAGGAGGTGCTTGAGCCACCACTATAAGGGTAAATCTATTAAGTCGTACATGTTTTGCCAATTGTGGTTTTTACTGTTGATGGTTTTGATGGGACTGAATGAAAGATCAAGCTGTTAGCAGGTCTTTATTGCTCCGTCAACTGTGCTAAGGTATCTTGAATAATCGAGGTTCAATTGTAGTATATATGCAGTATACATGTTCCTCTTTCAAAACAAAAATGGATAATGCATGTAGTTGGTTTGGATTAAATTCAAATCCATTAGATTACAGATTACACACCCTGTCACTAAGCGTTTTGTACCGTTGTGCCAATTAGTTCATATGGATGGATAGATACATTGTGTCTATGAATTTACACACATGGATACATATATGTATATGTAAATACTTATAACGCATGAAAGAAGAATAAACAACAAACAGAACAAACGGGCGAACAGACAATGCGTGTTAATTTATTATAGTTTTTTTTTTTTGTTTGGTTTTAATTTTTTTTTTTTTCCTCATTGTATAACAGTTTACTTTTTCCTCCCTGTCCAACTCCCTACCACCCTTCCGTAATCTCTTCCGCCCATTCTCTATTTTGCTCACTTATTAAAAAATTCTCAAAAACTCATTTGTTTTCGTTTGTCTTTCGTCGTTCGGTTGTTCGCACGCTCTTCTTGCGAAAAATATGATGTCATGTTTTGTTTGTTGAATCGTGTTGAGTTCATTTCAGTTGAGTTGAAATGAATCGAGCCGAGTCGGGCGAACAACGTTGCCATATTTTTTTTGTTTTGTTTTTCGCTTATTTTCTTGTTCATTTGTGTGCGCAAGCAACCCAAGCAAGCAATTTTTATTCTTCCAATTGGCGCCTGTTAATGTTTTTTGTTGCGCATTTTACAAATTACAAAAATAATTACGTTGCAGAAATAATATTTCATTGTTTCTGTTGTTTTATTTTTTGTTTTTGTCTTTTTTGTTGTTCTCATTATTATTGCTGTTGTGGTTTGGTTTTCTATACAGAAAATTGAACAAAAAAAATAAACCCCAAATAACATAATGTTTTTGCGCACATTTAGATTTTTACTACGTCGTCGCATAGTTTATATGTAGTCGTCGTCATCATTGTTAAAATTTGGTTTTGATTTTGAAAAAGTTTCTTCTTTGAAAAGACTAAAGGTTTCCAGACCATCATTTTTTGTTTTCATCTTCCATATTTCCTTTGTTAACCACCTTTGGCCCTTTTGCGATTTCTTTCACTTTTACAAGACACAACAATAACAAGAAGAAAAAAAAAAAAAAAAAAAAAACTTAATTAAACCCAGCTGGAGGTGAGGTGGTATCCATTATTGTTTAATATTTTCAAATGATTTATGATTTATCATATGATCTTTAAGCGAGCAAACTCTCACCTAACTTTATTTCGAGGGGAAAATGAATATGTTACAACAGTTTTTGATTTATTTGAAAGAATCGTTCGCTCTAGTTATTGTATGTATTTGTTAGTGTATAGTCCATCTTTTGCTCCCATCTAATTTACTAAAAAATAATGATAGAATTTTTAAAATTTGAATTGATCGAAAGTTCGATCGAATGGTTAATTTAATCAATTAATTTTAAGTTTCTATCTACCATGATGATGATGATGCTGATGATTTCGTATTTCTTATAGTTGATTGTCATTTTCAGTGACTTTACGTTTTAACATTGTTTTTTTTTTTTTGGTTTTTTTTAAATTAACTTTAAGCTGATGGTATCTGGCACATATAGTATCCATAAGATTAAGACGATGATGATTGTGCTATGCTGCTTAACTACAAAACATTAATATAAAAAAAAGAGGGAAATTTTTTATGAAGTATATAAACCATTTTCACAAATTCTACAAGTTATGGACAACACACTCATCGAATAATGACTTGACGGTGGTTAGTAACACCATAAAAACTTCATGGTTATTTAAACTTTTTAATGGTTTTCTTTTATTTGAAAATGTATACAGAGAAGAATTAGGAGAATGGCCACGGCCACGGTTTTACCAATTGAACATAATTTTATGAAATGTAATGAAATAATGGTGAACTTTCATATTAAACTGGCAGAGTTTTAAAATAAAAACTCATTGTTTCTATTATTACACTTGAAGTAAAGTTATCAATGCGATCCATTCTACATCTCAGTCTGATTTAAAGTAATTTCAATTTGGCTAAGATTTAGATACATATTTCATATTAGTGTTGATTTATTTAGTTATGTAGGAACCCTTAAGGGTACATATGGTATTCCCGTGTTGCTGAGTCCAATCCCTATTTCAACCAAAAAATTCAGATCTCTGCTCTTCGTCAGATCGTAAACGGAACTTAGTACATATGCAATGATGTAATTTCCCGGGACTCGCGAATCTTCTCGGTGTCCGTCGCAAAACCCTGTATAGTGATCAGCTAAAGACTCATGTCAATAGACAAGCATCCGCTTTGGCTGCAAATATCTCTAGAAGGAGGCTCACATGGCTTCTCCCTGATGACCTATGGGAACACGGCCACCAAAAAGGACATACTCTCTTATTCTGAATATCAAAGTTTTGCTCTGTAAATTAGCTAGACTCTAAGTCATCTGCCATTATTTAGATTTGTCGTCAAATAATTTTTCTATAGTCATGAAGACTGTGGTTAATGTTGTCCAATTATAATAAAAAAAAAAACTTCTGTAAAAAACCAAAAAGTTGGTTTGCAATAACTTTGTTTAAATAATACCATAATAGACAAAAAAAAAATTTTCTTTTCTTTGAATGTCTGATATAAGTAGTTAGCAAATCTCCTCGTTATCAAAAGGAAATTTCAATACAGTCGAAACTCCAGGGAAACACTTAAGGGGCTGCGCATTTTACGACGAGAGAAGGAAATTATTGAATAGCTAATTAGGAAAACCAACCTAAGTTAAGTAATTTCGACGTTTTAGAGAGTTTGACGTTTAATCGAGTGACGTTTTTTGAAATTACCACTGTATAATGGCCAATTATGTTGACTGAATCGTACCTGTTCCAAATGTTAGTATATAGAGTCTTAAACAAAGTTGGACGTTAATTATACATGTTAATCGGAATGGGTTGTGGACGGAACTGAGGTCATGGTAAATCCCCTGATATTGTATAAAAATATTTAATTTTCGTTTCTTTTTTTAACATATGAACATTTGAATTTGTATCTAGACACAGAAACTTTATGTGATTCTATATTTCTCATTAAATTTGTTTCTTGATTTGAATATAAATGAACTTGGAACTCTGTGATATTGATAGACTGATAGTATTTTATCTGGCTCTAAAATACGAATACGACAATTATAGTTTTCTTAGATTCTCGAAGATTGTTATCTTGTCGTAATGAGGAGGCTCTGTAAGTGCAGCGATCCTGAAGCGATGCCGCTACAGTTGGCGTCTGACTTGGTGTAAGAGGCTTGCGTTATAAACGTGAAAGAATGGCAAGAAATTACACCATTCAATCAAAAGGTAGCAGTCAGCAGCAGTAGCACCATCGGACTAGGAAACCTGGGTTTATTACTCATATTCCTGAAGCAACCTGATCACTGAAACTAAATAGAAAGTAAAGCAGGAAAATTATCTAATACCCACATTGGCGGCCATATTTATCATGAAATAGTTAATCCGGGTAGCATTTTGGAACTTGAACACTTACAGCTTCTCGCATCTATGAACACTATCACTTGTCTCTAGGTCTATTGCGTTTGTATTGTAAGTTACAATACACCGCCTATTTCGTTAGATTTAAGAATTGCAATGCAGTTTATTTTTTTTTTTGTTAATATGATAAATGCTTTGTTAATTTAAATTGGGGACAAAAATGAATAGAAATGTGTACATTAATATTAAAGTTTTATATGCATTTTGTTTCATACTTTTAGTTTCTTTTGTTACTGAGTTATTTGTGAACAAAACACAAGAGCTTCAGTAAGTTTGTTAACCAAAATATTGATTTCATTCGTACTCATGACGTTTTATAAAGCATCCAACCAAAATATCCATTCAAACGTAACAGATAATGAAGTTTTAAATATTTCAAATATTTCTGCAACAGTCTGGCAACCTTGCATTAATCTAGTAATTGCGCAAGAGTCAATGAGAGAGAGAAAGAGACGAAGTAAGAGTTCGTACATTTAAACTGAGAGTAATAAAGCGAGAGAGAGAGAGAGAGCGCGCGCTTTTTTTTTAATCAAGCAGCAAACATATTTGTTGGTTATTGTTGTTGCTGCTGCTATTGTTACTCTCTGTATTTTCATTATATTTTTGTTTTTTTCCTATTTTAGCAAATAAACACACAAACAAATAAACACACACACACATAGTCAACAGCAACAGTAATATAGTAACAACAAAAAGCAACGGCAGCAGTAGCGGATCGAGCGAGCAAGTGAACTAAACCAAACCAAAAACTCTTTAAACATTATTAACTAACAAACAACAAGCAAAAGCAGTCGCAGTCTCAGTGGAAGCTTTGGCCATTCATTCATTTACTATATTGTATATTTGAACGGTCGGCGGTCGTCAGTCGGTTGGTCGTTAGGCAGGTCGGTCGGTCTTTCGTTAAATAGTCATAGTCACAGAGTCACTGAGACACACACCGAAAAAGAAAAGAGTAAGCAGAGTGTTGAGTGGAGAGTGGAGAGGTGAAGAGTGTATATACTAAATACTAATAACTGTGTGTGCGTGTGCTGCAATTAAGTTCAAATTAAACTTTTTTTTCTTGTTTATTATGCGCGTAACAGCGGAAAGCAAAACAAATTAAAATAGGCAGAAGCGGCGTTGTTGTTGTTCGTCGTCTGTCGGCTGTCATTCATTGACTTGACTACTGTGTTTATTTTCTTTTTGTTATTGTTGTGCCATTGCAATTGCCGCCTCATTCGCCGTGCACACGCCACCTCCCCGGTGTTCAATTTTAACTGGACTGTGGACGTTCATCAAATATTGTGTGTGTGTGTGTGTGTGTGTGTGTTTGTTTGTTTGTTGTTTCCTATATATATAAAATTTTTTTTTATATTTTTTTTGTACATTTTTTTTTTCTCTCGTTGATGATGATGATGATGATGATGGCACGAGAGGAGATGCTGGCGACAACGACGGCAAGAATCGTTTCTGTTGCTGCTGCTGCTACTACTACAACGACATCATCGTCGTTGGTGGGTTGTTAGTACGTAGAAGAGTGTACAGTGCGCAGCAACAACATCGGCAGGCAGCAAGTAAAGCTCCTCAAAATCGAAAAAAAATTTGAATTCAAAGAAAATAAAAGCAAAAAAGGAAACATTCCGCTGAAAATAATATTGTGTGAGCAAACAAAAAAAAAAAAAAAAAAAAAGAAGAAAAACACAAAACTAAAAGTAAACCAATTTTCAACAAAATATAAATTAAATGTATATAAGTATAAATTACATTATGTTCGTTCATACAAATATTTACAAAAGAAATGAAAATCATTTATTTTTTCGAATGTTAATTTAAAATAAATAAATATGTACATATATTTCTATTCAATTTTGTTGTGTTGCCGTTTTGCCGCGTAATAGAGAATTTAAAAAGTGTTTTAACTAAAAATACAAGATATTTTTTTTTGTTTTTTTTTTTTACCTTTACAATATTTCCTTGAATACGCGCAAAGTGGTTTGGGTGGAAGTTATTACTACACGACTCACAACACTCCGCACCGCACAGAATAAGATACAAAGAAAGAGAGAGAGAGAGAGAGAGAGAGAGTAAAAATCATAAAAGAGAGCATGTGTGAGTGGTGAGTGCTATAGTGAAAGAGAGAATGCGGAGTTCGGAGTGAATTAGTTAGTGATTGAGTAAGTGAGTGAGTGAGGGTGCGAAAGAACATTCTTTTAATGTGAAGGAAGGAGTGGGTGGTGTGAACAAGAGAGTGGGTGTAATATGCAACCAAAATAAATAATCCTACTTCGATAATTTTTGCGGCAAAATATTCACTTGTAGAAAGATATAATAGTATGTAAAAATGAACTCTACAATTGAAGAGATATGGATTGATAGGGGGGACCAAGGCACAAAAGAATTTCGGGCCCAAAAGCCCAAAGCAATATGCGTACATATGTATGTTGTATGTATGTAGATATAACAATTGTAGAACCATCTATACATTTGTGGTGTTTGGTTTGTTCTCGACCTGCTGGTGCTACTTGTTAAATTTATGAATCAGCACATTCGAAGGTATAAATTATTGTTTGTTTATTGTCTTCAATAAACAACATTACCAAAACGAGTATTAAAACAGACTTCTATTGTAATGTTTTTCTTTTTTATTTTTATTTTTGTATCATTAATTTAAAATATTCGATGACGTCACTTTATCACTTCATTCCATTTGGGCCACACACTTGTCATGGTCGAGTCGGAACGGAACGGGATATGATGGGGTGGGATGGAAGTTGACTGGTAGGGACAGCAAGGGAAGCGATGATACGAGAATGGAAGGGAAGGGAATGGTCTTTGTGTGTAAACTTAAAGTTCCACTCGCTCACTTGCTGCTTGCTTGTTTGCTTGCTATTTTGCTTTGCTCTCATTCTTGTTCTTCTGTTTTATTTCATTAAATATTAAATACTAAATACCATAATACCAAGAAGCGGTAGTAACAATAATAACAAATAGAATACGAAGAAGAAGAAGAAGAGGGAAATGGTTTTATGTGGAGTGGAGAATGTGAAATGAAAAAATAATAACAAAAATAATGGTGTGTAAGTGATGATGTGATGATGCTTAAATGAGGAATAACAAATAAAAAATTATATGAAATTTACAAAATACGAAAAAACGAAAATAAAAGAAAGTAAAGCAGGAAATGACAACAAACAAAAATAGAAAGCAACCAACATCCATAATTATATTATTTACTATACATTCATATACAGAAAACAATGGGAAGACAAAATTAATGTTAAAAACAACAATTAACTAGAAAGAACAGTATCTGCGACTATGCCGAAGATGTAATACTCTTTAAGCAGCCCCTAGAAAACTTTTTTTGTATTGAAGCTATATGATCCAGTAATCCTATGATCTTGAAATTTACATGATTGATGGATATAGATTAGAATAGAAACCTATTGTATTCAAATTTCACGATAATATCATAAAAAACAAAAAAGTTTTTCTAATAAAAACATGAATTTGAGTAAGGGGTTTGTATGGGATGTAGCCCTCCTAGTGATCCGATTCGGCTGATTCCGACAAATGTGCTGCCTATGGTAAAAAGAAAACTTCAGCACTCTAGCTCAAAGACTGAGGGACGGACTAGGTTCTATAAATACAGACAGGCCGACGGACATGGCTAGATCAACTTGTCTTGTCGCGTTGATCAAGAATAATCATATATACTTTATGGGATTTGCGATGTCTCCTTCTTTCCATTACAAACTTCATGACGTGAAGAGTATAACAACAATTATTTATTGCATACTTACATTCGAAAGTGTATTTGCTCTGTTTCCTTTGAATATATAAAAAAAAAGAAATGATCACTGAAATATACACTTATATATGTACATATCAGCTACATCATCATCATTATTATCATTTCAATATAAACATCATCATCATTATCTATATACATATGATTATGGTATAAATTTTTAATACATATTTGTGTATGTGTGCGCAGTGTTGTGTATTATGGTTTGGTACGAAACAAACAAAAAACAAATGGCAATGCATGTTATTCTCTCTTTCTTTACTCTCTCACTCGCTCTCAAACACACTCTCTGCCTGCCCATTCTCACCTTCTTCCACCATTCACCACTCACCACACATCCCACACCCCACACCCCACACTAAGTACAGTAAGTCTTAAGTACAGGCCCCAAAACAGACCCTGAGTTTTTTGCTCATCATATGATTGTTGCGTACTATCTACTTACGTATTTGTTTTAAAATTTATTTCAAATTTAAATTCATATTCATTTTTGTTGTATAATATATTTCTTGGTTTTGTTTTACTTTATACATATTTACTTTTTGGTTTTTTTTGTGTTTTTTTTTTTTTAACTTAATTAATCATAAATAAAAAATGAAGAGAATAGATGATGACTGCATGTAAAGAGACAGCGACACACAAAGAGAATGAGAGAGCTTTAAGTGTTGCTATAGTCGTACTCTTCAAAAAACTGGTTTTATTTGATTTCATTCCAATTCAAATTCAAATGTGATGGAAATTGTTATTACAATATTAACCTTGACCGTCCCCGTCTATCTACACATCATCTAGTCAAGTCAAGTCGAGTCAATTCAATTCAATAAGAAGGTTACCAAAAATTTATTGTAAGCTCAAGGGCGAACAACGAACTGCTAGTGAGAGCAGTGAGTGAGAGTGTGTGCGAGAGACACAGAGAGGAGAGCAAGCCAATGATGATTTTGTACTCAGAAGATATTCTCTTATAGCACTTTTTAGATGATTTATAAATTTTAATTTTTTGATATAATATAATTGAAATGAAAATCTCTAATTCAGTTTGTGTGTGTGTGTGGCAATACCGTTTTGCCATGCTGTGCCAAAATTTTGGTACCAAAAGAAAAAGAGTACAAACCACAAAGAGAGCCCTTCATAAATATTATACTTGCATACATACATACATGCATATATAGAGTGAGAGTAAGAGATTATGGATTCTTTGTTGGTAGTGAATATAAAGAGTGCAAAACAAAAAAAAAGAAATAAGAGAGTAGGGCGCAAAACATATTTTTGCGTCTAACTATGCAAGTGCCTGTCTGTCTATCTGCTACCCGCCCGTACTTCGGTCAGTCTGTCTATATATCTATCTACATATCTATTTGTCTGTCTGTCTGTCTGTCTTTCTTTCTATATATAAAGGGTTGGTTGGGTGGGTGATGGTTTTGATGATAAAATGTGTGTTGAGTGTAGCGGTTCAATATGGTTAACGAATCCTATTATAGTCCTCAGCGTTGTCGTCGTCATCGTCATCATCATCCTAATCATATACAAAATTAGTCGCATGCGATTAATTTATATTTAGTATGTAGTATGTATATACCTTACATTATTTGTTATTTATTTGTTGTGCAGTGTACATGATATAGGTATGTATAAGTAAAGGAAAATTGGATTGAAGAAAGAAACGAAGGAGAAATGCAAGTGCAAGTGTTTTCTTATATGTACGTACATAGGTACATATGTATTTATAGAGTATCTGTGTTGGTTTTCCATGTGTTTGAGTCTGTGTTGATAAATACATCCATACATATATGTATGTATCTAAATTATTAGGGTGGAGTAGCAATTGAAATTTTTGCAATGATATAAAATGTAATGAATTTTTCGCCATTTTACAAGATTAGATTTAAAAATGCAATTGCAAAATGTAATCAGAAAATTTATATATAAGCCTCATGGGAGGTGGAGGTGGAGGGTTCGACCAACCTTAAAGCGGCATTGAGTATAACAAATCCAATCAAGACAAGTCATGTCAAGTCAAGGTGTGGCGCCAATAAGCGTGTATTCATCATTTTCTGGATGACGTAGTTAAGTTGCCTTGACTTCTGTCAGTGGTCAGTGTCGGTGTCACTGGCAATGACAATGAAATGAGCGCTTCCAACTTTAGATTTGTTTGTTCAATTTTCTCTCATCCATTATTTAAGGACCAACTGCTAATCTGCGTTACATCTCTACTATCTCCACTCCAATTGGGAAAAGTAATCAGTAAACAGAATCCCAAACTCAAAGATATCATACTCCAGCGATATGATGCCCAAAAGCATATTGCGCATAAAACCCAGAGTTAGCTTACAGTCTCACGTGACCGGTCCAAACCCCAGTCCTCAATCCAAGCCAAAATCTTGGGCCATTGAAGAAGGGAAGGTTTCCAAAATCCCATTCCATAATTGAGTAAATGCAGAGTAACCCTGCCTTTATTTTTTTCTTATCTCTTCCATCTTATTTTTCGCTAAAGTAACTTTGGCAATATTTTACTTTTGATCTAAGGAATACCTGGTGTTTTTATTTTTCATAATTTTTTATTCTCTTTCTTACAAATCTAAATGTGTAAAAGTGACAAACATTTGCAAAGAATGTATCTACCGTTTAAATCGGGGTATAGGTGATGATGATACCCTTGAATTTATCATATTGACATTTTTATCATGTAACATGATGATGTCATCATATTTTAGAATAAGTTAGAATATGAACTTTTATTTGAACTACTTGTTGCTTGAATATTTGTATAGCCTTATATACATACATGCATACAAATCTGCATATCTGATCATCACATCTCGTACTCTCGTATGTATTTATCTTGCAAATTCTAAAAATGTAGGAATTTGTGTGTCATTCTTTCATAATTGCGCACTTACCTGCTATTATAATAGAAATATAAATACTATAATTATTGGTTTACTTCTTATTCTGATCTGAATAGCTAAATTTGTATGATTTGTTTCATCCTCTGGCATTTTTTATTCCAATTCTCTTCCGATCATTCAATTTTCCATGTATTTAAATAAAATCTTTAATTGTCCTTAGACTGAATTCGATTTTGTGGTTGTACCTGGTATGATTTTCATGGGATAATAATTAAGTAGATTCCCATGGCCTTTGAAGTGTTTAGAAGTTGTCCATTTCTGGCGCAGTCGTTCATTCTGTTGTTGTTGTTATTGTTGAAATTGCAAAGATTATTAATCTTTAATTTTCATAGTCTTGAAGAAAGATCTACATATTTCAAATTGAGATCACTCAATTATTTATATGTGATCTCCACAAGCCGTAAAATATACATACTTACGTATAATATAAACATTTCAATGCGTCATCTTCGTTCGAAAACACATGACAATAGTATGCATATGATGAGATGATGAGACTCTGTGAAATTTATTCTGCTTATGTCTTTATCAATTTCCTTCTTGAATTTTCAAAATGATTGTGGGTACAGATGAGGAAGCTATTCCATAGTCGTCCGGCCTTACCTCCCATTCATCTGAAAGTTGGCCCAAAAACTAGTTTTTTTATTTTTTGTGACTTTGATAAATTTTTAATGTCAAAAACATAAAATCTTAAGGTTGTACAATAGCTTATTGTTGTTGTTATTGTATTTGTGTTTAAGTTGCTCAACAAGTTTGTTGTAATAAGTGTTTGTTTTTTACTTAAAACTATTAGAAAAATAGAGAATGGTTTGTTGAATTTGAAGTTGTAAGCTTGAATGTTATCTATTTTGTTTCATTTTTGGATGTATAAACACTTTAGTCTGCCGTCTGATGTTTTTTGTGAAAAATAAAGCCAAAATCATAAACTGTAAATTAGTAGGGAATTCAAATTTTCAACAGATTCCAGGTGTACTGCCGGAAAATATGAGCGCACCACAAATGTTCTATCAAAATATGAACTGTTAATTGATAGGGAGTTCAAAATTTTGAATAGAGGATACCCATGATGGTATGTCAGGAACTGAACCCTACATAGAGACATACATAGATGCACTTGGCGGTGGTAGTTGAAGACCAGATCCCGTTCCATATTAGCCTATATACGAATAAAAATTTCTTTTAGATAGGCTTTCATAAATTGCCTAAAAGATAGATACTTTGAATAAGAAATATTTGATCATTATTCCTAAATAATCGTGTATTTTTTAACAAAAAAAGAATAACGAGTTTTTAAACATGTACACCTGGAGAACTGGAACTGATTTAGGTAGAATCGGCCAACTTTGAATGAATTGAATCAAAACCAGAAAGAAGGGGGGTATTTTCGACAATGCCGAAGATGTATTACTCTTAGCGTCTAGAAAAATTTTTTGTATGGGAGCTATACAATCCAGTAATCCTAGGATCTTGAAATTTACATGCTTCATGAGTATGAATATTGTATCAAAATTTCAAGATAAAAACAAAAAAGTTTTTCTAATAGGAATACGAATTGAGTAGGGGGTTTGTATGGGAGGTAGCCCTCCTAGTGGTCCGATTTGGCTGATTCCGACAAATGTGTTGCGTATATTAAAAAGAAAACTTTGTTGAATGGAAAACTGAGGGACTAGTTTGCATATATACATACAGACAGACAGCTGGACATGGTTAGATCAAGTCGTCTTGTCGCGCTAATCAAAAATATATATACTTTATGGTCTCTACGATGTCATCTTCTTTGCATTACAAACTTCATGACAAACTTATTATGCTATTCACTACGTGAAGGGTATAAAAATGAAATGATGATGATTAACTACTTACCACGAAAGCATGTGTTTTTAAAAATGATTTCGTTTAGGGAAGGGTGGTGGAAGGTATGAAAAAATGTCTGGTTTCTTGTCTTATTATTCTTGCCTACATATTCTGTGTGTGCTTCTTGCTCTTGTTCTTCATCTCCATTATTATCTTCTTAATTGAATTAAAATTAATTTACTTCACGCGTATAAACTAAAAAAAAAAAAAAAAATACACAAAAATTCAATGCTGACGTCATTCTATTTTACTCTGTCATCGTTTTTAGAAAACTTTTCTAAGTAAATTATTAAGGGGGGCGCGACGTCCTCCATCCATACACAACATGTTAATATTTTAAAACGTGTTTCTCTGTTTTTATACTCTTCACGCAGTGAATAGTATTATAAGTTTGTCATAAAGTTTGTAACACACAGAAACAGCAGATATCAAAGGCTCCATAAAGTATAAAAAGCCATAAAGCCATGTCCTCCTGTCCGTCTGTATCTATTGTATATAAACTAGTTCCTCAGTTTTTTAGCTAGAGAGTTGAAATTTTTCACGAAAACGCTGCACATTTATCAGATTCAATCGGAACTCTAGGAGGAGGTACCCTATACTTACAAATCCAAATTCCATTTCACGTTTTTAGTAGAAAAACTGTTTTGTTTTTTGTGTTATCATACTATAAGTGTTTGACCCATATCCACCACCCATGTAAATTTCAAGATCCTTGCATTACTAGATCGCATAGCTTCCATACAAATGTGTCGGTTTCAATGTTGAAATGCAGTATGTATAATGACTCTACCCTAAACATAAGTCGAATCAATAATCTAATATTTTTGTATACTCAATCACAGTAGCGTAGATAAAAACATTTTCTAGAGGATGGGTGAAGAGTATTACAGTTTCGGCATAGCCGAAGGTAACCTTCTTTGTGCTTTTATTGTGTATATGTTTATCTTGTTGTTGTTTATTCTTTTCTACTGGTATTTCTTTTAATTGTATTAATGGTAAAATAGATTGTTGTAAAACAGAAGGAAGAATAAAGCAAGAGAGGAGCGAAGGGAAGGGTCTATAATAATCATAATGAAAGTATATGTGGTCTTTGCAAAGATTTTTCCATTGAATTGTAATAGAAGGGTTGGGTCTAATTTACCTTGTTATAGTTTTAAGAAACAAACAAGAACAAAGACGCAGTTGAATTAGCTGGAATTTGTAATTAATCGGAACGAATTTAATACATATTTTTATTTTGGCTCTACGGTCCAACCAGACAACACAATGGGATAGAAAGTAAAGCTTCTTGGTTGAATTTGCGTCCTCTGTGGCGAGCGGTCTGCGTGTAAAGTAAAATCGCTAGACGCGGACATCTCCCCCAGAAAGACATCTCTCGTGGGTGAACAAAATTTTCACAACAAAACACATTCCGGTAGGCGATCAATTTCATTGAAACTCTAGGTGTCCGCGCGCACCTTTTGCTGTATATAGTTCTTTAGATTTTAAATACTTCACATATAGAATAGAAATATGTATATATTATTTTGTTTATATTTATTCTTTGGTCACAAAATGCCACAAATACGAGTTTGTACTTACCAAATTGTGGATTTCAAATGGTGAAATGAAGTGCATCGAGATATTGACATACTTATGTTACTACAAATATAGATACTTATGCGTATAGATACATACTACTATATGCGTGTGCGTATCGTATCTGTGCCACAGCCTTTTTTGTGAAGAAACAATGTCAAAATGTTATCATAAATGGAGACTTGAGTTGTATGGAATGTTACACCTTACATGATTTAGTTATTTGCTTATTTTGAAAACATTCCTAAATAGTTTCATAGAAACATCTATGTATACTTACATGCCACATCAATTTATGTACGGCAAGAGTATCTGTGTGCAAACCAGTATATGCACAGATATATTTAGAAGCAATGCACACTCAATCAACAACACATAAATACACATTTCCAATTTGAATCGAATCGGTCGAATTTGTAGCAACGTCAATGATGTGGCACGTTTTCAATCAACATACCAATATGCATACATGTATATCTAAGTATATAAAATGTATATTGAAATTTACATTCTATAAATGTATGTATATAAAAATCAATTTAAATTGTTAAATTCAATTAAGTACATATTCATGTACTTGTTTCGATGTTCAAAAGATACTCATACTCTAACAGATCGTACTTATATAGTATATTATAGTTTCAATAATATATCAATTGAACTATTGTTTAAAACATTCAATTCTTAATAAGGAATCGTCGCCGGTACTCGGAGACCAGTGCTCTCTTTCTGTAATAAATACATCTTATGAATCTCTTATTATATCCTAAAAATATTGGGACGTGGATCCATCATTCTTTTCTATTTTGTTTGTTCAATATGGAGTAGCTTGTATATTATATTCAATTCAATTTTAATAGATGGGTAACTTTCGGGTTTGCATTTTTTAGACTAACAATTCAAAATTTCAAGGTACCAACAATAATTTC
This sequence comes from Amiota albilabris, assembly GCA_037040105.1. NCBI lineage: Eukaryota > Metazoa > Arthropoda > Insecta > Diptera > Drosophilidae > Amiota > Amiota albilabris. The sequence goes on along the minus strand of JBANCV010000911.1, from coordinate 4,694 downwards.
GTTGATCTTTGCTGTTGGAAAATGTACAAAATTTGTTCCAGACTTTTTGAAAATTAGAAAACGAAATTTTGTAAGCGAATTGTTCTCTAGTTTATGGTATACATCATAGTCATTGGTTATAGTTAGTTCATTATTTCCGGTCTTTGATTTGAAGGAAAAAGAGTACTTTGATAATTTTATTAATTATTCAATGAAATTAGCTCAATATTTGTCAGATAGTTCGTTATGTCATAACAATCTCAATCATTCGTAATCGTTGCCAATTATTTAAAGAATCTTTTTGCATTTTGTCTTCATGATGATGACGACGACGTGAATATGACAATTATAATAATGATGATCCAGAGCAATCAACAAATCGCGCTGCTGTTATTCAATACATCATCAAGGGCAGGACAATCTGCTTGTTATTTTGCATTAGTTATTTATAAAGTATCGGTACCATTTCATCCTCTACTCGGTCACCTGTTACTTTACTTTTGACATCATACAATTATTACAAAACTAACAAACAAAACGCAATCAAAATTAATTGAAATGATGATGATGATGCCATATGTATTTTTGTATGATTGTACAATTCTTGATTGTCAATTATGGTGTGTTGTGAAAATAAAAGTCCGGATGGGCTAGGATGATTGCTCCGCTCATTTAATTACTTCATTAAATGTTTTATATCGTTTTTTATATCTATTATTCTGCATTCATAGTGTGTTTCTAATTTCTTTTCTTCTATTTTTTTTTTTTTTTTTGCAGATCGGAACGATCTATAGTGCGTGTATCAATTTACCAAAGCAGTCAACCACAACAAATATATCCTCCTGAATATTTAACAAGATTTGATGATCTAAATATAGATAATTCATTTAGTAGCTACAATTGTAATTTAGATTATATGACGACAGCAGCAGGAGCAACACAAGCATCATCAAATATTGGTACGTTAGAAACAGGGACAATGATGCCAGGCTATGACAGGCAGCAAAGGTATGTTCTAAACAGTTGATAAAATCATAATCTAAGTCAACAAATTTTTTATAATAATAATAAAAAATTCTTTTAAAATTCCAATTCTTAATTATAATAGCACCGATTCCGGTTGGGATAATCCCTTTCGCCCTGGTGGTGATTTATCAAGAGAAGCCGATGAAATTGTTAACATGATACGTGGTATGTTTTTGTTAATATTTGATCTTAAGTTTGGATATATTTGTATTTTATCTTTTTATATATTTAAACTTATGTTTTGTAGGCGGTAAACCTATAACACCAACAGAGGATCATGCAATTGGCAATGGAAACGCACAGCGCAGTGAAGTCATAGGGGAGAGCGCTACTAAAACGAATGTATGTTGTCTGCCTGTGGCTGCTTGCCTTCGAATCAATCATATAAATTGGCATTATCAATAAACCACGTTTACATAGCTCATAGATAAAATAATATAGTCACAAAAACATGGACTGAACTCGAACCATAGAATAAGAGACAGAATCAGAATAGCAAACACAAAACCCATTTTTTTTATAATTAAGTAGTAAAGTAGTAAATTATTGGAACCACCTTAAATGCTAAACATTATACTACATAATTACAATTACAAAGGATAGAATTGTCGGGTATGATGACAAGTTACAATAATAAGAAATAGGGTATTATTAAGTTTATTATATGCAGACGAAGGCAATGTCTTTTTTCCTAGTATTCAGATATGTAGTAAAATTTTGTTAATAGAAATTAGAGTATTAGAATAGTCCAAAAATTCATTTTAAAATCTGAGACACAGATTGATTTTCATCGATTCGATGTCATAGTGACTATATCATAGTGTGTCTTTCTTTAGATCCCAGCACTTTTCAAATTAGAATCCATTTAAGATATTCTGTTTCTGTATGTCAGATTTTTCAAAAATATTAACATATTACATACAGTGATACAAAAGCAACAAATGTAGTCAATCTTTTGTCTAAAAACTATATCATTATTATTCACCCAGTGCATAGTATTATAAGTTTTTCACAGAAGGATCAGATATCAGAGACCCTCGGACTATCAGGAGGGGTATCTCCCATACAAACACCCTACTTAAATTCTTGTTGTAGCTAGAAAAACTGTATTGTTTTTTGTGCTATCATCTTGAAATTTGGACACAATATTCATATTCATTAACCATGTAATTATTAAGATCCTAGGATTACTATATATTAGCTCCCATACTAAAAACGTTTTCTAGGGCAAGAGAATTACATCTTCGGCATAGTCGAAAATACGTTTCTTTCTGGTTTTGATTAAAAAAGAAAAATCAGACCAAAATGTATTACGACGTATTCAAAACAAAAGCAATAAATCAAAAATTTGTAACGGTTATACATCTGAGTGGGATTGATGAAACTTTTAAATTAATAATTCAAGATTTATAGTTTGAAATAAATCGTCTTTATCACGAAATCGTTAAAAGCAAACGCTTCGGTTTATTGTAGTATACCAATAAGGTTTTCAATAGGATTCAGTGAAGAATTAGGAAGTGTAACCAAAAACTTTAACTTTAAAATTTTCCCTTAGTAGGTGGTCTTTAAGGAGCATAGATAATTCTTTTAAGCAGCATGACTCACGCTGCGTATGAGTAACATTTTGAACTTCAATATGGAAGGATTTGTGGTACATACTTTCAAAAAAAAATCATTTATAAATTATAATGGGATTAAAATGACTGTAGAATTGAGTAATCTTATGAGAGTACATTTGGTATATGTACTCTCGAATACGATTTAAGACATTTAGAATTTACGTAAATAAATATATAGATAAATTTTCATACAAGACCATTCATAAAGTGTATAAGAAACAGGGAGACAGAGAGAGAGAGAGAGAGAGTAGATGTAAAATGATCATTTTGATAAGAAGAGTTGAATAGAATCGATCTAAATATGTTCATTGCCTAAAATTACCAGGTGTCTACTAAATGTTAGCTATTTGTTTCAATAAATGAGAAATTCCATTCTGAGATGACGACGCTTGCATTTAAGATCATTCTCAAACTGTCTTTCACGACAGCATGGAGTTCTGAGCTCAGAGCCAAGTCTGATACTTTTACGACCCACTTTTTACTTATGATTTTACACAAGATTTGTAAGTTTACCACAAGAGTGAATAAGAAAAAGTCTAGAAGATAGATTAGAGTTTTTCAAGTTATTATGTATTTATTGTGAATAACAAAAAAAAACTTATTTGTTTTTACATAAAAAAGTAAGGAAGATGCAGGGCAGAGGGTGGAGACTGTTCTCAGTTTTGTGTTGTATTATGTATATGGAATGCCAAATGAAGTGTGAATGAATTTTGAGAATGTTATTAATCATTTTATTAATCTATTTTTATTGAAATATTTTTCAGTTTACGCAAAACCAATCAGCACAAAATGGTACAAATTCCCACAAGGTGCAGTCATCGTCAACATTAGCTGGAACTGGAACTGGTGGTGGTGGTAGTGGTGGTGGTGGAGGAGGAGGAGCTGTTGAAGGCAGTAAAACTGATAATAAAGGCGTCACTTCTCTAGCTCAAGTCTCAAAGCAAGTGGTACCTGGGCCAACTTCGGCTAGTCATGTTGTTATCGATGAAAAGAAAAACAAGAAAAAGGGTTGCTGTGTTGTGCAATGAATAAGAAATCTAAATCTATAACCAGAGGTGTGTGGTGGTATATGGTAATAATGAAATGATGGCATCATTTGATGGACCACAACAACAAGTAACATCATGAACAACAACAACTACAACAACAAAATGGTGATGAAGAAGGAGAACGAAAATTTATGAATACATAATAAGCATCAAAGCTAAAGAAAAGAGGAATATGTAAAAAAAAAAAAAAGAAGAAGAGAAAACAACAAAACAGATAAGCAAAAGAGAAATTTAAGAAGCAGCAGCACCAGGAGCAGCAGGATCGCAAACAAATTATTAATTTGTGATCTAAGATTGAGCTGATTGGTTGATGCTGCCTGGTGGCTGCCCGCTTCCTGCATTAATGCCAAAATTTTGGGCCTTCGGTTTCTTGGTCACCACACTCTGTCTTTCTATCTATCTATCTGTAATCTGTAATCTGTAAACTGTAAACTGTAATTTGTAATCTGTAATCTGTATTTGTAGTCTCTCTTAACTTGATTGAATGATGAATGTCTATTACATATATAATTTATTACAACATAGAATTACCGTTATTACTGTTATACTTAGCTAGCATAGCTTGAGCTCTCTGTCTTTGTCTCCATTGTTTAATTCCTTTTCTTTTTCTATTTTTTAAATTTGTTATCTAATCTCTCTCCAATCAATCTAACCATCTGTCTATGCATCCGATTATGAATGGCTTGACTATTTACCTATTCATCGATCGATCGATCTATGTATGTTAAGGTGAAGTCCTTACCTTATTTTTTTTTTGAATTTTTTTATTTTTTAATACTTAAACTTCTATACAGAAAGACACCAAACTCAAACTCAGACCTGCATTCTTTTAGTAAACGCATCTTTAAGTTGACATCCATCGATTAGAGATGATGATTATAATGACAGGTGCAAGCAACAACAACAAACATTACAAAAACAAAACAAAAAAATCTATATATATATATATATATATATATATTAAAAAAAAAAAAAAAAAAAAATCCACGAAAAATTTGTATTTCTTTGCATGATGATATAT
>JBANCV010000910.1:3594-22944 GCA_037040105.1 Amiota albilabris | reverse complement strand
GTTTCATTCCAAACTATTTTGTAGTTTTTTTTCTTTTTGAAAAGTTCGGAAACTTTTGACACACACCTTGTATATGAGATGTACTGGAAAAAGTATAAGAAAATCTGAATGAAAGCAGCCAAAAGTCACAAATGGGATAAAATATCAGCTTATGACACAGATGTCGTGGTTAAAAGTATGCGTCGTCGCTTAGAAGCTGTTATTAAAGCCAAAGGTGATCCGAAAAAATATTGAAAATAATTTTTATTTTTTTTTTTTAATAATTTACAACAATTCTAGTCACTAAAACATGTGAATTTTGTTTGGCGTAAAATTATGCCTTATTTTAGATTTTTAATTTTTTCCAATACCAAAAATGATTTATGTAGTTCTTAAGTTAAACATAATATAGCATAGACTTTAATTTTATTATTTAAAAAAGTTCCGTGCGTTTATGTTAAGACTATGCTAGTTTCCAGTATAATAAGTATTTGTGTATGCCAGAGTCGAAGTCCTCGTAGCCAGTGCTGGTGAATTATTTATTTATTACATATTGGATTTTTTTTTTTTTTTTTCATTAACTCAGGTGTGCGTTGTCACGGACCGTCAATACACATTTGCTGAACTCCGTGATGCCAGTGCTGCTTTTGCTGTGCGTCTTCAAACCAAGTTCAAATTGGAAACAGCAGATGTAATTGCTATATGCTTACCAAATCTACCAGAATACCCAATTGCAGCGCTGGGCGCTATTGAAGCTGGTCTGATTGTAACCACCGTTAATCCAATATACACAGCAGGTGAGTTTTGTAGACTTACAAATTAATAATCTGTAGACTCTGATATGTATTACATATCATAAAATGTGGGAAGAGGGACAATCATTCATATTGAAACCTTAAAAAAAGGTATTTCAGCTTTTCAATATTTTATCATTTTTGAAATATGTATCTATTAGGGTTACTTAATATATTATGAGCTAAAGAATTCCAGAGGAAATTGGGATATTCAAACATATATTTTTTTTTTTCATTAAGAATTTTAAAACTAAATTTAAACTTCTTAGATCTTTTAATTTCATACGATCCATTGATGATGATTCTAATAATCATTCTGAACACTTCTATATGTACTTTGCAGGGTATCCACTAAATATCTCATCCAATCTTAATATGCTTACTACTCAACTTGTGTAGAGTACACAAATATCTTACTGTTATACAAAGTCAAGTTCAAATGTTCACTTAAACTGTTGTACTTAGTATAAAATTTTACTATCTAAACTCTATATAATCTTAAAGTTAAATTTACATTTGTTATGATGATGATGATGATGATAATCTTATCTCATTTTATTATATTGTATTATGTCAAGATCTCTTAAATTGGGATTAGATAAGATCTTATGAACTCTTATCATTGGAGATCGTTTAAAAAATTTCAAAAATAATTTTTTGTAGATAGGCAATATCAGGGTCTAAAGATGAAGTGATCAAAAAAAAAAACGAAATGAAAAACAATTTACGAAATTTAATTTTAATTACATTTTTCTATTTGTTTGTGAATGAATATCCATCCGCAGAAGAAATTGCACGTCAATTGACCTTCAGTGATGCTAAATTTATTATTGGTTCCACTCATGGCTATGCTGTACTTTCCGAGGCCTGTAAACTTGCCGGGAAACAATTGCCCATAGTATGCGTTCGCATGAATAAATCAGAACAATTGCCTGCCGGTGCTATTGATTTCTTTGAGCTAATCAGTACAGATGGTGTAGATTTCGCACAATTGCGCGAAAGTACAAGGAAAGCTGACGATATGGTCTTTTTGCCCTTTTCGTCCGGCACTACTGGTCTACCTAAGGGTGTTGTACTCACACACAACAACATTATAAGTAACTGCGAGCAAATCCAGGTTGCCATTCCTACAGACTCGCTAACCTTCCAAGACACTTGTCCTGCCATACTGCCGTTTTTCCATATTTATGGCTTAACCGTGATTATGCTTTCAAAGTTGGGCGAAGGTTCACGTGTGGCCACAATGCCACAATTCAAACCAGATGATTTGATGAAATCATTGAATGAATATCGTGGTACTGTTTTGAATCTTGTACCACCAATTGGTAAGTTATCGAAAATGGATCAAGTGAAAAAAAATTTATATAAACTGATAATAATAATAATAATTTCTCTTATTAGCGTTGCTTATGATCAATCATCCTAAGATAACCACTGAAACAGCACCAGCACTAAACATGGTTATGTCGGGTGCGGCACCCATTGGCCAACACGATGTTGAACGTTTTGTTGCGAAGTACTTTTTTTTTTTTTTTTGTGTTGAAAAAAGTAATTTAAATATATATTTTTTGTGTAGATTTCCAAAGACATCATTCCTTCAAGGCTATGGCATGACCGAAGCTTCACCAGTTATTTTGCTTACACCTATAGGCAATAAACGTTATGGCTCTACGGGTGTTTTACCCGGCAGTACGGAAGCAAAGATTGTTGCTTTAGACAGCGATGATCTTAAAGGTTTGGGTCCCCGTACTACTGGTGAATTGTGTGTACGTGGTCCACAAGTTATGCCCGGCTATTTGAATAACGAAGAAGCCAACAAGGTTACCTTCTTCCCAGGTAATTGGTTACGTACCGGCGATGTGGCATTCTTTGATGATGAGGGTCTCTTCTATATTACCGATCGCATGAAGGAATTAATTAAAGTGAAAGGTTTCCAAGTGCCACCAGCTGAACTAGAGGCTGTACTACGCGACCATCCTAAAATATTAGAGGCCGCCGTTATTGGTATACCACATGAACTCAATGGGGAAGCACCACGTGCTATTGTAGCTTTACGTCCTAATGTGGAAGTCACCGAAGAAGAAATCTTTAATTATGTTGCTGAACGTGTGGCGCACTACAAAAAACTTGAAGGTGGTGTGCTTTTTGTAAAAGAAATACCGAAGAACCCCACCGGCAAGATACTCAGACGAGAGCTCAAAGAGAAGTATTCGAGTTAGAATACAGTTGTTGACTGAAAATTTATAGGGAAGAAGACTTTTTCTTTATTCTCTCTACTTTTTTAATAGCTTTGATACTATTGTAAATGGGTATTTTTCATACTGTCGTGATATTAGTAATGCATAGAACTGTGTATCGGACACTCTAATAATGAGAATAGATTCGGCCTATCCGTTTGCCTATGGTTTCTGAGCTATCGAACTGAAATTTTGTACAGGGCCGCTTTACTATCGTACATATATAACATATCAGAACTAGAGTTTCTCCTATTACTCTGTAATCAATATAGCTACAAATTTTTATGTTCAGTTAAGTATATATATCAAGTATATATATCACCAGAAAGGTACGTAAGCTTCGGTAAACCGATATTTGATATATATTCTGTCTTGCATTGGTATGAATCAAAATATCCAAATATAAATAAGAAGATGATTATTAAAAGTAAAGATGGAGAAAGAGGAAAGTTGGAAATTTAATCATGTGAACATTCACATGAGAATGAATTTTACAAAACAAGAAAAACTTTAGGGAATGTGAGCGAACCTAAACTATTTTATACATAGAGATAAACATTGGTTATTCATTAAGCTTTGGAAAAGAATGCATTTAGAGAAGTGATTTAGTTGAAGAAGGAAGAAAAGAAGGACGTAATAAAAGATCTATATGTTTATGCAAAATGGTCAATCTTTTCTAGAAATTAAGTTGAACAAAGGCCACGAGTCATGAAAACAATGAATTAAGCAAATATAAATACAAATCGAACTAAAACAAAGACCAATCAAATTCATATATACCTTCATATATACATATATGTATGTAGGTCATACTATATATAGTTTTAAGATCTGAGATAATGATAAATTATATTTGTATTATTTTATGTGAAATAATGAAAAATGATTATAAAAATAATAATAATTTATTTAACAATAAAAATGAGCTTCACAAATAAAACACCATGAAAACATTATAATAAAATTTAACTAAAGTTATAAGTATATAAGATTTAATATGATATAATTAAATTAAATTTCCAATTATTTCGTTATAGTTGTGTGAAAATGTTTCTTTTTTTTTTTTTTTTTTTATTATTATTCTACATATTTCTATTTAGCAAAAAAAAGAACATTGAATAAATAATTTATTTTATTGTAAGTGAAAAGTGATGTGTCTATTTTCTTTTACGAGGGTTGCCTTTTATAATTATGGAATGGGTAATTTTAGTGTTACTATTGTAGTTCAAATCTGGCATCTGCATTGTATATTTTGAAATTTTTAATCTAAAAATACTCAGATCATTTTGCAGCGTGCAAAATGTATCTCAACCAAAACATTTAATTAGTGCGATGATTTCATATTTCGATAAGGGTGCATCAATGAACTTAATACGATTTTTTACAATGAAGCAGCATCGTAAACGCGCGTTTATAGGTGATTTTCAGAATTCAATTGTGGCCGCTATTCGCTCACCGACAAATTTCATGACGGTCGCACAATATCAGTTGTGTTTTCAGAAACCATCGATGATGTACGTGAACTGATATTACAAGATCGTCATATGACTTGTCATGAGATCAAAGCATCCTTGGCCGCTAGTTTGACAAACATATCTGAAATACTGGCTAGCCCGGCATACATTGTTCTGGCCTTCCCTGTCAGTTGGTGGTGAGATGATATTCATTAATTTTTAAGTAGCAATACACGGCTTCCAAACAGCGAAACACACTGTCTCCATCTTGCTCCTCTTCCGGGTACTGTGTGGATGCCTATGGCAATTTTATATAATATTCTCCATGTGCCTGGAAGGTATATTGGGCCACCAACTCTAGAATTGTTGTGGGATTCGAATTGGTAGTACTAGAAGACCATCGTTTTTCATCTGTTAACACGGTTGATCAGAAGCCTACGGAAAATTAGCGATGATGGATAATACATGTTTATGAATTGCTCCCATTATTCATCGAGGTGAAAATGTTGGAACTCAAATACGATGACTGATGTTGTAATGGATGTGTTTAGGACCCTACTATTCCAATCTAGTAGAGTCCTTGTCTCAGCTTTAATGGGTGGAAAGTGATTGTGTAAACGAGGCGCAAAAGGATATTTAGAAGACGCAATGTTGATTCAATGGGGAAAGAAGATGCTCAATTTTTGAGAGTATATTCTACGAGCATTATATTTTTGGATAAAGGGTTTGTTGTTGTCACGTTTACGTGCTAATCATTGGATACGGACCCCACGGGGGAGTATGGTGCTGGCTGTGGTTTAACCCCGAATTGCAAGAAGAGTAAGCTTACTAGCTCGACATGGTTGCGTTTGAAACCACTTGTTGTTGCCCGTCTCAGCAATAGGTTTACGTCTGCCTCGACGAAATATTAAAAAATATAACCTTCTTATTAACTACAGTCATGATGACCTAGGAACTCCAAATTTTCATTTTTTATGGGTAGGCATTCGAATCAAATGTAGAACTCATAAATAACAGTTTATACATGTTCAAGACGATATGCTCACTGAAAAACCGAATAAAATTAAGCTGATCGGTTTCTCCCAGCGCCGAACACTTATTTTTGCTTTGCTTGTGTACTCGGTCAAATCGGTTTAACAATAACAATTAAAAAAGGACCACTTTTGTCGAGCTCTCAAAAATAAATGTATCTGAAAGGCAAAAACGAAATAAGTGGAAAGTAAAACGGTCTTTTTGCTGGTGTTCTGGTATTGATTCAGAGGTTTCTTCCGCTGAGTAAGAGCTTACAAGGATTGCTTTCTATACTTTTATAGCGACTAGCGAACGGGTGCTAGTACGCTGCCATGCAGCACGCAGGCTCTAATGCGTACGTTAACGAAGAAGGTTCATCCAAAAAGGTAGCTTTGTAATAGGGTGAATTGTTTAGCTGGGCGGAGAAGTTTGATCTTGTGAAGCGGACAGTCAATGCATACCCTCTCAAACGCTATATTCACATCCAAGAAGACAACGCTTTACCTTGGACTGACCCTAGACAAGCGACTGACATGGCGAGCCCACATTGGGACCATCACCGCATGCTGTTATGCAAAGCTGCGCAGGCTTAACTGGTTACTGCGATGTTCCAACAAATTGTCGCTCAACAACAAGAGGACAATACTGTGTATTGTATTGTGGCCCCTGTCTGGCACTACGCATTGCAAATTTGAGGTACCGCTGCTTCACAGCAGCATCCAAAAAGTTCAGGACTGTCAAATCAAGGCACTGCATCAATTAGCTGAGGCTCCATGGTTCATGCGCAACATAATCCTGCACAGAGATCTCAAAATCCTCAATGCGACGTCGATTAAAGTGGCTTCACAGAAGCTTGCTGTTGATCTAATTTTTGAGGCAAGAGGGGACAGACGTAGATTGGACAAAATATTTTGAATGCAAATGTTTTGTTGTTGTATTTTCTTTGAGATAATCTTAATCACTCTATTTGTTTTTAAGAAGTTACGATTACGCGAGCTAAGTAAACACCGAATAAACGGGGTGTATATAAAAAGTAGCCCAGAAATTGTCTAAAACCGCGTAAAAAACATGAAATAAAAACGCATGCAAAAATCGCACAAAAATCGTTAATGGATTTAAACATTCAATTAAGATAAGCATTATAATTTATGTTATTCTTCTATATATATATCACTTTAAAATTATGCATTCTCAAGCTACCAAACCCCCACTTTTGCGGATGTCAATAAAGTTGTTCGTGTGCTTAAAACAAAAAAGTCCCCTGGTCTTGATGACATACCAAATATCTGCCTAAAATATCTTCCCAAACGTGCCATAAAGTTATTAGCTATTGTGTTTAATAAATGCATGAGCATCGGCAACTTTCCACGCAGCTGAAAGTTAGCTAAAGCACTAGTTGCAATTGCAAAGCCAGGTGAACCTGCTTACTCTCCAAACAATTACCACCCTATTAGTCTTTTGAGCGGATTTTCCACAATACAATATTTGAAAGAATAATTAAATTAAGGTTGAAATACTTACAGTAAAGAAAACAATATTCTTCCGTCTTTACAGTATCAAAGAAATTTGTCAAAAACAAGTTAAGTTCCAAGAAATCCGTGGGCATGGTTATATTGGACATTCAGGCCGTTTTTTTTTATATATTTTTTTTTTTGTATGGCTCAAGGGCCTCATTTAAAAGTTGAAATTGAATACTGCAGGCGCTCCCCAGGATTATGTGTTATGTTCCACGCTCTATAATCTATACACCTACGATATTATTACAACGCTGAACAATTCTCAAGCTTTAATCTTCGCTGATGTCACTGCACTCTACTGCTCTGGCAATAGCTCTAGAAAGATTCAACTGTTTCTAACAGAGCCTTCCCATAACTTTGCTAAATATTCTCATAGGAGGAAAATTAAGCTAAATCTCTATAGAACAAATCCTATATATTTCACTCGGAAGCGTAAGCCTTGTCATTTACCAAACACTGATCTACTATTTGGCTCTCAATCTAAAAAATAGGAGAACTGTATAAAATATATCAGTTTGCTTGTAAACTAACATTCTGTTGTCATATAAGCACGACAATTGATAAAATTAACTTTTATTAACCTTTGTTATTAGAAAATCAAGACTTTCAATAAAAAATAAATTAATTAAAAATTTGTTCCTATCATCAACAATCATCATAAGATACTTCAAATATCACAAAATAAACTTTTAAAAATGATTTTTGATCTTCCTTTCTATTACTGAAAGTTGAAAAAATCTGTCTAGCTAATACAAATTTTAATGTTTGAAATCAATTATTGCACTCTCATTTTATTAACTGCGGATGTAAGGTTTTTGCAGCCCCTATTTTGCTTACAATTAATGTAATATTTAATGTTAATAAAAAATATCTATTGTATGAATAAATATTCTTAGTTGTTAAGATTTTTTCCCCACATTATTTAAATAAACGTCAAGTAGGTTTTTAAACATAGGTATCGTCTTTAGGATAGTCACGGGTGCTTCGAATAATTTGATATCAAAGGCATTTACGAACTCCTATTAGGGAGGTCGTTGCGGTGAAGACGTTTTAATCGTCGTGGAGTGCTGTTGTGTATTACGGCCCTTGCTAAGGGGTTGGGGTGTTGAAGCTTCGTCGATCATTATTTGGCTACGAAAGAAATTTATTTATTTCTTTGAGCTAATCAGTACAGATGGTGTAGATTTCGCACAATTGCGCGAAAGTACAAGGAAAGCTGACGATATGGTCTTTTTGCCCTTTTCGTCCGGCACTACTGGTCTACCTAAGGGTGTTGTACTCACACACAACAACATTATAAGTAACTGCGAGCAAATCCAGGTTGCCATTCCTACAGACTCGCTAACCTTCCAAGACACTTGTCCTGCCATACTGCCGTTTTTCCATATTTATGGCTTAACCGTGATTATGCTTTCAAAGTTGGGCGAAGGTTCACGTGTGGCCACAATGCCACAATTCAAACCAGATGATTTGATGAAATCATTGAATGAATATCGTGGTACTGTTTTGAATCTTGTACCACCAATTGGTAAGTTATCGAAAATGGATCAAGTGAAAAAAAATTTATATAAACTGATAATAATAATAATAATTTCTCTTATTAGCGTTGCTTATGATCAATCATCCTAAGATAACCACTGAAACAGCACCAGCACTAAACATGGTTATGTCGGGTGCGGCACCCATTGGCCAACACGATGTTGAACGTTTTGTTGCGAAGTACTTTTTTTTTTTTTTTTGTGTTGAAAAAAGTAATTTAAATATATATTTTTTGTGTAGATTTCCAAAGACATCATTCCTTCAAGGCTATGGCATGACCGAAGCTTCACCAGTTATTTTGCTTACACCTATAGGCAATAAACGTTATGGCTCTACGGGTGTTTTACCCGGCAGTACGGAAGCAAAGATTGTTGCTTTAGACAGCGATGATCTTAAAGGTTTGGGTCCCCGTACTACTGGTGAATTGTGTGTACGTGGTCCACAAGTTATGCCCGGCTATTTGAATAACGAAGAAGCCAACAAGGTTACCTTCTTCCCAGGTAATTGGTTACGTACCGGCGATGTGGCATTCTTTGATGATGAGGGTCTCTTCTATATTACCGATCGCATGAAGGAATTAATTAAAGTGAAAGGTTTCCAAGTGCCACCAGCTGAACTAGAGGCTGTACTACGCGACCATCCTAAAATATTAGAGGCCGCCGTTATTGGTATACCACATGAACTCAATGGGGAAGCACCACGTGCTATTGTAGCTTTACGTCCTAATGTGGAAGTCACCGAAGAAGAAATCTTTAATTATGTTGCTGAACGTGTGGCGCACTACAAAAAACTTGAAGGTGGTGTGCTTTTTGTAAAAGAAATACCGAAGAACCCCACCGGCAAGATACTCAGACGAGAGCTCAAAGAGAAGTATTCGAGTTAGAATACAGTTGTTGACTGAAAATTTATAGGGAAGAAGACTTTTTCTTTATTCTCTCTACTTTTTTAATAGCTTTGATACTATTGTAAATGGGTATTTTTCATACTGTCGTGATATTAGTAATGCATAGAACTGTGTATCGGACACTCTAATAATGAGAATAGATTCGGCCTATCCGTTTGCCTATGGTTTCTGAGCTATCGAACTGAAATTTTGTACAGGGCCGCTTTACTATCGTACATATATAACATATCAGAACTAGAGTTTCTCCTATTACTCTGTAATCAATATAGCTACAAATTTTTATGTTCAGTTAAGTATATATATCAAGTATATATATCACCAGAAAGGTACGTAAGCTTCGGTAAACCGATATTTGATATATATTCTGTCTTGCATTGGTATGAATCAAAATATCCAAATATAAATAAGAAGATGATTATTAAAAGTAAAGATGGAGAAAGAGGAAAGTTGGAAATTTAATCATGTGAACATTCACATGAGAATGAATTTTACAAAACAAGAAAAACTTTAGGGAATGTGAGCGAACCTAAACTATTTTATACATAGAGATAAACATTGGTTATTCATTAAGCTTTGGAAAAGAATGCATTTAGAGAAGTGATTTAGTTGAAGAAGGAAGAAAAGAAGGACGTAATAAAAGATCTATATGTTTATGCAAAATGGTCAATCTTTTCTAGAAATTAAGTTGAACAAAGGCCACGAGTCATGAAAACAATGAATTAAGCAAATATAAATACAAATCGAACTAAAACAAAGACCAATCAAATTCATATATACCTTCATATATACATATATGTATGTAGGTCATACTATATATAGTTTTAAGATCTGAGATAATGATAAATTATATTTGTATTATTTTATGTGAAATAATGAAAAATGATTATAAAAATAATAATAATTTATTTAACAATAAAAATGAGCTTCACAAATAAAACACCATGAAAACATTATAATAAAATTTAACTAAAGTTATAAGTATATAAGATTTAATATGATATAATTAAATTAAATTTCCAATTATTTCGTTATAGTTGTGTGAAAATGTTTCTTTTTTTTTTTTTTTTTTTATTATTATTCTACATATTTCTATTTAGCAAAAAAAAGAACATTGAATAAATAATTTATTTTATTGTAAGTGAAAAGTGATGTGTCTATTTTCTTTTACGAGGGTTGCCTTTTATAATTATGGAATGGGTAATTTTAGTGTTACTATTGTAGTTCAAATCTGGCATCTGCATTGTATATTTTGAAATTTTTAATCTAAAAATACTCAGATCATTTTGCAGCGTGCAAAATGTATCTCAACCAAAACATTTAATTAGTGCGATGATTTCATATTTCGATAAGGGTGCATCAATGAACTTAATACGATTTTTTACAATGAAGCAGCATCGTAAACGCGCGTTTATAGGTGATTTTCAGAATTCAATTGTGGCCGCTATTCGCTCACCGACAAATTTCATGACGGTCGCACAATATCAGTTGTGTTTTCAGAAACCATCGATGATGTACGTGAACTGATATTACAAGATCGTCATATGACTTGTCATGAGATCAAAGCATCCTTGGCCGCTAGTTTGACAAACATATCTGAAATACTGGCTAGCCCGGCATACATTGTTCTGGCCTTCCCTGTCAGTTGGTGGTGAGATGATATTCATTAATTTTTAAGTAGCAATACACGGCTTCCAAACAGCGAAACACACTGTCTCCATCTTGCTCCTCTTCCGGGTACTGTGTGGATGCCTATGGCAATTTTATATAATATTCTCCATGTGCCTGGAAGGTATATTGGGCCACCAACTCTAGAATTGTTGTGGGATTCGAATTGGTAGTACTAGAAGACCATCGTTTTTCATCTGTTAACACGGTTGATCAGAAGCCTACGGAAAATTAGCGATGATGGATAATACATGTTTATGAATTGCTCCCATTATTCATCGAGGTGAAAATGTTGGAACTCAAATACGATGACTGATGTTGTAATGGATGTGTTTAGGACCCTACTATTCCAATCTAGTAGAGTCCTTGTCTCAGCTTTAATGGGTGGAAAGTGATTGTGTAAACGAGGCGCAAAAGGATATTTAGAAGACGCAATGTTGATTCAATGGGGAAAGAAGATGCTCAATTTTTGAGAGTATATTCTACGAGCATTATATTTTTGGATAAAGGGTTTGTTGTTGTCACGTTTACGTGCTAATCATTGGATACGGACCCCACGGGGGAGTATGGTGCTGGCTGTGGTTTAACCCCGAATTGCAAGAAGAGTAAGCTTACTAGCTCGACATGGTTGCGTTTGAAACCACTTGTTGTTGCCCGTCTCAGCAATAGGTTTACGTCTGCCTCGACGAAATATTAAAAAATATAACCTTCTTATTAACTACAGTCATGATGACCTAGGAACTCCAAATTTTCATTTTTTATGGGTAGGCATTCGAATCAAATGTAGAACTCATAAATAACAGTTTATACATGTTCAAGACGATATGCTCACTGAAAAACCGAATAAAATTAAGCTGATCGGTTTCTCCCAGCGCCGAACACTTATTTTTGCTTTGCTTGTGTACTCGGTCAAATCGGTTTAACAATAACAATTAAAAAAGGACCACTTTTGTCGAGCTCTCAAAAATAAATGTATCTGAAAGGCAAAAACGAAATAAGTGGAAAGTAAAACGGTCTTTTTGCTGGTGTTCTGGTATTGATTCAGAGGTTTCTTCCGCTGAGTAAGAGCTTACAAGGATTGCTTTCTATACTTTTATAGCGACTAGCGAACGGGTGCTAGTACGCTGCCATGCAGCACGCAGGCTCTAATGCGTACGTTAACGAAGAAGGTTCATCCAAAAAGGTAGCTTTGTAATAGGGTGAATTGTTTAGCTGGGCGGAGAAGTTTGATCTTGTGAAGCGGACAGTCAATGCATACCCTCTCAAACGCTATATTCACATCCAAGAAGACAACGCTTTACCTTGGACTGACCCTAGACAAGCGACTGACATGGCGAGCCCACATTGGGACCATCACCGCATGCTGTTATGCAAAGCTGCGCAGGCTTAACTGGTTACTGCGATGTTCCAACAAATTGTCGCTCAACAACAAGAGGACAATACTGTGTATTGTATTGTGGCCCCTGTCTGGCACTACGCATTGCAAATTTGAGGTACCGCTGCTTCACAGCAGCATCCAAAAAGTTCAGGACTGTCAAATCAAGGCACTGCATCAATTAGCTGAGGCTCCATGGTTCATGCGCAACATAATCCTGCACAGAGATCTCAAAATCCTCAATGCGACGTCGATTAAAGTGGCTTCACAGAAGCTTGCTGTTGATCTAATTTTTGAGGCAAGAGGGGACAGACGTAGATTGGACAAAATATTTTGAATGCAAATGTTTTGTTGTTGTATTTTCTTTGAGATAATCTTAATCACTCTATTTGTTTTTAAGAAGTTACGATTACGCGAGCTAAGTAAACACCGAATAAACGGGGTGTATATAAAAAGTAGCCCAGAAATTGTCTAAAACCGCGTAAAAAACATGAAATAAAAACGCATGCAAAAATCGCACAAAAATCGTTAATGGATTTAAACATTCAATTAAGATAAGCATTATAATTTATGTTATTCTTCTATATATATATCACTTTAAAATTATGCATTCTCAAGCTACCAAACCCCCACTTTTGCGGATGTCAATAAAGTTGTTCGTGTGCTTAAAACAAAAAAGTCCCCTGGTCTTGATGACATACCAAATATCTGCCTAAAATATCTTCCCAAACGTGCCATAAAGTTATTAGCTATTGTGTTTAATAAATGCATGAGCATCGGCAACTTTCCACGCAGCTGAAAGTTAGCTAAAGCACTAGTTGCAATTGCAAAGCCAGGTGAACCTGCTTACTCTCCAAACAATTACCACCCTATTAGTCTTTTGAGCGGATTTTCCACAATACAATATTTGAAAGAATAATTAAATTAAGGTTGAAATACTTACAGTAAAGAAAACAATATTCTTCCGTCTTTACAGTATCAAAGAAATTTGTCAAAAACAAGTTAAGTTCCAAGAAATCCGTGGGCATGGTTATATTGGACATTCAGGCCGTTTTTTTTTATATATTTTTTTTTTTGTATGGCTCAAGGGCCTCATTTAAAAGTTGAAATTGAATACTGCAGGCGCTCCCCAGGATTATGTGTTATGTTCCACGCTCTATAATCTATACACCTACGATATTATTACAACGCTGAACAATTCTCAAGCTTTAATCTTCGCTGATGTCACTGCACTCTACTGCTCTGGCAATAGCTCTAGAAAGATTCAACTGTTTCTAACAGAGCCTTCCCATAACTTTGCTAAATATTCTCATAGGAGGAAAATTAAGCTAAATCTCTATAGAACAAATCCTATATATTTCACTCGGAAGCGTAAGCCTTGTCATTTACCAAACACTGATCTACTATTTGGCTCTCAATCTAAAAAATAGGAGAACTGTATAAAATATATCAGTTTGCTTGTAAACTAACATTCTGTTGTCATATAAGCACGACAATTGATAAAATTAACTTTTATTAACCTTTGTTATTAGAAAATCAAGACTTTCAATAAAAAATAAATTAATTAAAAATTTGTTCCTATCATCAACAATCATCATAAGATACTTCAAATATCACAAAATAAACTTTTAAAAATGATTTTTGATCTTCCTTTCTATTACTGAAAGTTGAAAAAATCTGTCTAGCTAATACAAATTTTAATGTTTGAAATCAATTATTGCACTCTCATTTTATTAACTGCGGATGTAAGGTTTTTGCAGCCCCTATTTTGCTTACAATTAATGTAATATTTAATGTTAATAAAAAATATCTATTGTATGAATAAATATTCTTAGTTGTTAAGATTTTTTCCCCACATTATTTAAATAAACGTCAAGTAGGTTTTTAAACATAGGTATCGTCTTTAGGATAGTCACGGGTGCTTCGAATAATTTGATATCAAAGGCATTTACGAACTCCTATTAGGGAGGTCGTTGCGGTGAAGACGTTTTAATCGTCGTGGAGTGCTGTTGTGTATTACGGCCCTTGCTAAGGGGTTGGGGTGTTGAAGCTTCGTCGATCATTATTTGGCTACGAAAGAAATTTATTTGCTCAAAAACCTGTAATACAAGTAACATGGGTCAAATAAAGAAATTAATAAAAAAAATTTTGAACCGCAATTTTGTTGGCATACAAACTAAACTTTTCCTTGAATTTTTTAAAATATATTTCAATTTTTTTATTTTTTATTTATTTATTACGACAAAATACGCAAATAAAGTTAATTTTATTTGATTTGAATTGCTTTTTTTTATTTTTTTAATAATATTGCTTTGTGTAAAAGTGAAAAAGTATAAATGTATGTTTATTTTTTAGTTAATATTTTCTTTTTTATATTATTTTAATTTAATTTAATTTTTTTTTTTTTTTTTTTTTTTAAGCAAAATTTTGTTTCAATTTGATTTTACTCTAAATTAATTATTTTGTTTTTAAAAAAATTTATTAAATATTATTTCATTTATTTCTATTTTTTAACTTTATTTTATTTCAAAATATTAATTTTTTTTTTTTAATTTTTCTTTGGTTGATATTTATTAAATATTATTATTTTTTTTTGTATATTTTTTTTCATTGATTCTTTTATTTTATTCTTTTCTATTTATTTGTATTTGTCTAATTGATTTGAAATTTCAATTTATTTAAATGTAAAAAATAAAATTATGCATTCAACACTTTCCCCTTTGCCTACTTTTGTGGGAATCTCTCCATTTTTTAATAATTTAATTAATGCACAATGTTATGCTAAAAATGATTCGTTAATATTTAAAGAAAACTTTCTAGTAAATATATATAAGTATATGGAAAAAAAAAAATGAAGTTTTTATTTAATAAAGAAATCAAATGAAAATTGTGAATACAACAGAGATATAAAGAATTTGCAAGAGACAAAATAACAAATGTGTATTTATGTTGCAACCAACTGTAGATCAGTTTTGTGATTGAACCTTTAAGATTCGAAAAACTGTTTCAGATCAGAAGCCAGACAGGTCGCATATTACTAGAAACCAACCTAGGGAACAAGCAAACAGCTTTTGAAACAATTTGAACAACTCTCTGTCAATGGAAACTTTTTCAAAAAATTTATTTTGAACCTTCGCTCGAGCCGAAATTAAAGGAAAACAATTTATTGTACTATCATATATGGATTACATACATACTTCCAATCTTATGAAAATGTTAAACAGTTGACTTGTGGATGGACAAAACCGACGAGTTGTCATTATGCCTCAAAACTTCCTTAAACAATTTCCAATTTCTATGAGATATTTTATATATATATATGGCGAAAAGGTATATTCGATTTGTGCAATCGTATGTATTGTAATAACAAGAAGGTAGAATAATATACTTATTTTCGATCTATTATACGTATATCCATATCTGACTTTCGGGTGTCCACTATAAAAACTGGCATCATGAATTTTGTTGTGTTACTGAATATTCATTATAGTCCTAAATTGTTTTCTTTATTATATGATTAAAATATTATTTCACACAATTTTTTTTAATTAAAAAAATTCAATTTTTAACAAAGAAAAATGACAAAATCTTAATTAATTAATTGATTTATTTATGTTATATAATTATTTTTGGTTCTGTTTTTTTTTTTTTTTTTTTTTTTTGTCTTCTTTTGTATCATATGTAGAATTATTTACCACGTCTACAAAAGCAACAGCAAAAAATTGGTTTGCACTATTTGAATTATTATTTGATTTCATCTGACAAAAAATGCAAGTTTTTCTTACATTTTGAAAGAGATAATTACTGAAAAAATCTTTTTGTTTTAAACAAATATTCACTCCAAAAACGAAATGATTTTTATTTAAATTCAATTCAACATTTTGATCAATTTAATACACTAATAAGCAATCATCTTGGAGGTTTCAGTTTGAAATTAACTTAATTTTTACGTTTTTTGTAAATACAAAATTATTAATACGAAGGCAGTTTGATGCAATAAAGAAAATTTGATATTCATATATGGGGTTTTCCATTGATATTTTGATTTTTCCGAACTTATTTTTGCTAAGAAAAATTCCTCCATATTCAGTAATGACGGACACCAATTGAATATCTTAGCAAAAAATTCTGATCTACAATATATTTTGAAAACTCAGGAACCTATTGCGCTCTTACTGATCTTATATTTGGTTCGAATTGATGATAAGTAATCTGAGACCAAAAAGAAAACTTTGATTATTTCTTAACTCGATTAATACTTGCGTTAAGTTGCCCATCTTCCAGCTAAGGTCTTGAACATTGAAATATTGGAAAATCAATAACAGCACTCTTGATTAGATTAATAATGCTTCAGGGATTGTATTGCATCAAGATTCCAAGCATTCATTTTAAATTGTTAAAAAAGAAATTTAATCAATCAGTCCATTTACTTTTATTATGACGAACTTTACTGAATTGCAGACTCAAATAAAAGGAAAGTCTCCATACATCTGAATTGATTTAGAGGCGAGCATATCAGCATTGCTTGCGAATTAGACATACACGGGATATCCATCAATACCTTCTTAATGGATCAATCCGCCCACCATGCCCTCCCTGCTAAGTCCTCACTGTAAATCATCTTCTGGACTGAGAAACATTAGGATCTCCAAAATTTAGAATTACGTTACGAATTCCATTAAAAACTATACCAAAGATATTATTAAATCGCAAATCAAAGGCCCTAGCAACTCACTCACTCTCTCATTAAATTATTAACAAATATTAGATTTAATCTTGTTAAATAAAATACATATAAAATATTGATTTAACAAATTTAAACATATTGTATGAACAAATATCACTTCAATTAATCGAAGACCTCATTATAACATCATGCATATATCGGCATTACAAGGGCGATCAGGTCATTATTTTGGTTTTCGTCTAATTTGCTGGCATTGATTTTCATTAGCCACCATGTAATGTAACACATGTATTGTTTAATGATTCAAAATTAAATTTAAACTTCAAAGTTTTTGCACATATAAAAGTTTATTTATATAATGAAGTGAATAGAATAGAATATCCTATATTTGCGTCCCGGCTTAGCAAATTACATGTGGTGTAATTTTTATTTAAAAAAACACTATTCGTTTGAATAAGAATTTATCGGTTTGGTATTGATAGCTTTTCAGCAAGAAATTTTATTTATTTTACAATGTTTGCTTATAGAATGTCTTTGTAAAATTGGAATGATAGATACGTTGGTATTAATGGAATCCGGGAAATTAAAATGACTTATCCAGTTCCATATCCTATCCGTATTGTGGACTTTCAATGATTTTATGTGTAAGCGTGTACCATTGCATAATTTTAGTGGATTAAATGGGTTTTGTAATAAAATAATAGGTAACCGGACTTTTAAAACTAATTTATGTGGGTGCAATCCAGAGGACTGTATATTTCAGTACCTATTGAGTGGTATGTTTGCGTCAGTACATTAATTTTTGACATGATTAAGTCCATTTACTTTGCATATTTAATCGTTAATATGTGATAAAATAGCTAATTCCTTGAACCAAGACGTTGTCTTAGAACTTTATTAATTTCGGTAAAAACATTGTCGATTCTTTTCATTTTTATACTCTTCACGTAGTGAATAGTATTATAAAGGAGATATCGTAAACCCCACAAAGTACATATAGTTCTTTTCGCTTATAACGAACCCATTTAAAATGAACTAATTTCAAACCATGAAAACTGACGAACCCGTTTAAAGCGAACTTTGTTTAAAATGAACCATTTTGTGCAGTCCCTTAAAGTTCGCTTCAAGCGAAAAGTCCTGTACATTCTTGATCAGTGCGACGAAACGAGTTGATGAAGCCATGTCCGTCCGTCCGTCTGTCCCTCTGCCTGTCTATATGTATGCAAATTAGTGCTTCAGTTTTTGAGGTAGAGGCTAGAACTTTGCACGAAGCTTCCTTTTTACCTTACGCAGACGAATCAACCGCATCGGACCACTAGGAGCGATACCTCCCATACAAATCTCCCCTACTCAAAATCCATGGTCTTATTAGAAACTCTGTTTTGTTTTTTGTGCTATCAAACTGAAGTGTTTGAATCATATGCACAAGCTTCTAAAATTTTAAGACCCTCAGACTATCAGCAGGAGTATCTCCCATACAAGTTCGCAACTCAAATTCCTGTTCTTATTAGAAAAACTTTTTTGTTTTTATTTTTTTAAATAATAAAATGTAAATTTCTAAATCCTAGGATTACTATTACGATTACATAGCTCCTACACAAAAAAAAAAAAAAAAACGTTTTCTAGGTAATACATGAAGAGTATTACATCTCGGCATAGAAGATACCCTTCTTTCTGGTTTTTCATTGTCCAACATATCTTTATTTTAGTTTAATGTTGCCCATAGATTATTGAAGACAAACTTTGTAGTTAAAGAATTGCAGATTCAAAAAACCGAGTTAATTGGAATAATGAAATAGAATTTGTTATATTATAAAACCACCCGTAAAACATTCTCGAAATGGTAATGACAACTTTATGGGAACAGGCAGGGATTTCGATTATCTTTTATAGTTTACATAGATATAGATATAGTAGGAGTATAGTTCTCAAATCAAGGTTTGGTAAGACCAAAGTTATTACTTTTTAACAAACTGCTTTCGTAATTATAGTCTGATTATATCTACATACATACATACATACATACATATGAATGCATGTGTGTAATTTGTCTTTGAACTTTTACAATATTTATTTATTTCTTTTCTGTTTTTTTTTTTTTTTTTTTTTTTTTTTTTTGTTTGGTTTTATTCATTTTCATAATTCGACTTTAGAAAAGGCCACAAAATGCATTTTTTTTTTTTTTTTT
>JBANCV010000909.1:0-22967 GCA_037040105.1 Amiota albilabris | reverse complement strand
AAAGTTTCATTCCAAACTATTTTGTAGTTTTTTTTCTTTTTGAAAAGTTCGGAAACTTTTGACACACTCCTTGTATTTGTAATTTTTCCAATCTTTAAAAAGAAAAATGTAACCATACCCAAAAAAAAAAAGGAATATTTTTAAATATTATTAAGTAGGATAACAAATTAAATTCTTATATGTATATATATATATATTTTTTTTTTTTGTAGCTGCCATGGTTTTCAGCTTAAGCAGAATTTAAAAAAAGCTATTCATTTGTGCAACGCAAATTACACGCAAAGATGCAGATAAGGTGTCAAGCAACTTACTTATTTAATAATTTCAGAAATAGTAGTTGGCAGTAAAAGAAAGTTTTCTCTTATCACCATTACATTTTTTTCTTTACTTAAACAATTTGCATGAATACTTAGGGTATAAAGTCACTGTAGAACACCTTAATATACATTCACATCTGGGCAAATACTGTAGTATTTATAATATACAATTGAATCTAAACAAGAGAATAGGTAGAAAATCTCAAAAAATAATATTAATGCTTTTACTTGAAATGCTTTTCTGTCCAAACATGATATATTGCCAAGCATACCAACATCTCATGCAATAGTGTTAGAAACGATTTACATTTTACACATCTTATGAAAACTCTATTTAGTTAAGCAAAAGAATATTATTCTTTAAGAAAGTAAAATATCCAGGTTCACACTTGATGAAAAATTGCTTTGAAATAGTCAACTATAATCGACCATTAATAATGCTCAGGCTACAATATAGACCAGCAACATAGATAAGGAAAAAGATGCTATTCAGCAAAACCAACTAACCGACCTCTGTCGAAATTGGGACCGAAGCCTATCTGTGACTCCCATGTATGCGGTATACAGGTGACTCTAAAATGAACACTGCTGCTGGAGCAGAAGACTGTAGGGGAAACCGCATAAGGCTTTCATGTATAGCAGTATGGGCCGATCCATACAATATTGTTAGCCAAAGATAAGAAAAAGAATGTTCTGTACTGTCAGTCTTATAGAAATGCTGCACTGTTAGCACTAAATGCAATCGAAATCAAATCGAAGCTTATGTGGGACTGCTTAGCATTACTCAGAAGATTAAACAACTAAGTACGTTAATCTTGAACACCTGAACATAGTGGGTATCTTGGAAACGAAGTGACAAATGAACTCACCAGAAAAGGAGTTGTTAATCTTTTTATTATGCCATAACCATTTTGTGGGCTGCCGTGGAGTTCCATGATCTACCAAGGAACATCTTCTATGTGGATGCATGCAGAAGCAGTTTATCTATCTAGCAATGTCCTTTTCATCTCTAAAGATAATAAAAGTCATTTTTTATCGATGCATTCTTGGGTGGAATATACTTTGCTTATATCAGAAAAACACTCCAATCTTAGAAGATCAATTCATTAAATTAATATTGTATTTCAGAATGATATTTCCACAAGAGCCTGTAACTAAATCTCATAAAATTGGTCAAACCAATTTGATGGAAATAGCCAAGTTGACAAGTTTTATTTTACTATTGTGTATTATTATGAATCGTATATCTAAATCTATGTGTTACTACCATTCAGAGATGAAGTATACATCAAAATATAAGCTAAATCATAATGTTCTGATAATAAGAATATTGCATTGAAAGATTATTCAATGTGAAAAGCTTCACGTTGTAAATAAGTAAACGTAAGTTTTTGATGCACTTCGTTTTACTTTTACTATCTTATTATGGATTCTTCTTTACTTACATTTTATTTTTCTACTCTCTTATTTGTACGCCTTTCGCAATATGCAGATGTATACAAATGGAATATGCAATTTGACAATAAATTTGTAACAAGTTAAGGAAAAACTTACAAACAAAATAAACAAATTTGTCTTCCTGTCTGTCAAAATGTTTCAAATCCTCAGCTAAAGGAGTATTGTATTAACAGAAGACCTCATAAATTATACGTTTATGGAAATAAACAGTGTGATCTTCATCTGTCTGTCTGATATATTGAAATCAGAGTTTTTGAGTAACTGGAAATGTAAGTTCCCATATAAAATTGAATTGATTGGACTATACAATTTTTATATAAAGCATCATGGTTCAATGAAAGGTATACAACATTTGATAAAGCCAAAATTTTCTACTCTTATTCTCTTCTAAGTCCTTATTTTATTTTCTTTTCTTTTCTTTTTCATCCAGGGAATCTGGGAAACAAGAATTGAATAAACAGCAGCAGCTGTTATGGTAATCGCGCACCAGCCAAAGAGAGAAAAAAAAAAAAAAAAAAAAAAAAAAAAAAAAAAAAAAAAAAAAAAAATTAACTAGAAATTGAAGGAAAGTCAAACAAAAGTTGCAAGCACGAAGATACAACACCAACAGCATCAACAGCATCAACAGCAACAGAAATAGTAGCAACTGTAACTAAAAAAAAAAAAAACTAAAAGTGATTCGAAGGAAGTTATGTCGATGGTTTCTTGGTTTTGGTCCTTTTGTTTTGTGATTCTGTTGTTTGTTCATTGTGTTGAAAGGTGTGTTTTGCACAGGAAAATTGAGTTCGTGGTTTTGTGGCATCAACAACAATAATAGCAAAAGAACAATAAGAATTATATTGCAATAGTACAAGCAAATAGAAATAAAACCAACTAACAACAGTGAAATTTTAATAAGATTTTCGTTCGCTAAAGAGATACGAGAAAAATTAAATAACCAATGGAAAACTAAACGTGATGTCCTTGTTTGCTTAAGCCGTGCATGGCTTGTCCTTACAAGATTCCGCTCACCATCTTCATAATCATCGTTATTGACACTGTCATTGGGATTATCATTGCTATTGCTATTGCTATTGCTATTGCTATTGCCATTATCATAATATGCAATTAGAATGTGTACAATCCTATAATCAAAGATACATACATAGAGTCTTAAAACACAATTTTAATAGTTTTGTATTTAATTGAATTGAAATTCATGTATGTACTAGTTTTAGTTTCTGACCAAAGGACCGACAACCACCAGTTACCAACCAACAGCAGCGTCGCTATGTCGGTTATTTTAATTAGTTGACCGCAGCATTTAATGGGCGATTCGCACGCGATTTTTGGGCTCGAATATTAAATTGATGACAACAAAATGCATGCGTTTGCCAATTATAATAATTCTTTTTTAATTTTCATATAAATTAAAATACAAAAGAATTAAAGGGGTTTGCTAAAATATAAGTATTTATGTAATACACAAAAGAAGAAAGATCTCTTCGATCAGTCTATAAGTTCAGGAATATAATACAATATTCTATACTATTCCAATCAATCCATCAATTCAACATAAGAAATCGATCTAAGTACATTAAAAACACAATCAGTTTAGCACTTTTTTCTCAGGAAATATTCTTCTAGGTGTGGAAATAGGTTTTGTTTACGTCTTATTCAGAGAAACTTATTTACTTCGTAGCATTAGTTCAGAATCAGTTCAAATTCTTAATATTCAAAGCAAAAAACTTAAACTTATGATAAATCTTAGTGATTGATTAATGCTGCCATGATGCTGATGAAGAAGCAGCTAATGAAGAAAATATTGGATTGAGGATGTGGAAGGAGAAAAAACTCATAATAATGTCTTTTGATGAATATTTCCCACGAATGAATAGCAAAAAGGAAACAAAGCCAAGAAAACTTTGAAACAATTGGATTTCTGCAACAAACAGAAACCAATAATCAACTGTTTGGTCGATTGATTGGTAATAATTGATCTCAATAGATCGAGATGACGTGGGCAGTCGACATGTGCCGCGACTTGGGGAAGGCGGGATCGTCAGGCCCGTGACTTTTGCCGGGAGTCCCCCTGCCTTTACTGCTTACACGCAATTTAATGTTTTACCCTCGCGGTGGGTTATTGGCAGACGGCAAGCACTGCAACTCGGGGAAGGCGGGGTTGTTGGTCCCGTAACTCTTGCTGAGAGTCCCCCTGCCTCATCTTATTATTTGTCGTTATGCCTTATTCAGCAACTTCAGCAGTATCCAGATATATCTTCTTCGCCTGGAGGAGCTTTTTGACAAACACAGCAATCGGGGTCCAGTTTGCCTCATAATGACTTACTAACTTATTGATATAATTATAACTAGTATTCATTATATTTTTGGTCTTCTGTGGCTTTAGAAGAACTTGTTTATATAGAAAAACAAGACATT
Organism: Amiota albilabris; assembly: GCA_037040105.1. Classification (NCBI taxonomy): domain Eukaryota; kingdom Metazoa; phylum Arthropoda; class Insecta; order Diptera; family Drosophilidae; genus Amiota; species Amiota albilabris. The sequence goes on along the minus strand of JBANCV010000909.1, from coordinate 18,774 downwards.
TGGTAGTTAAGATAATTATAGTTTAGTGTTCCTTGTTTATCTTGTTTATCGAAGCCTTACATTTTTGAAAATAGTACAATGGATATGAAATGTTGTCAAGTCATACATATTGATTGAATATTCTTTCCTTGGGTATAACTGGGATGATAATTGATCTAAGGGATTAAGCTAACACATAGCTGTATTTCTGATTCCGAGAAACAGGTATGAAATTTATTTTCTTATAGATTTTATTTTTGTATTTCCTTATTTCACATCAAAGTATAATTCAATTTTTATGTTTATTATGCTCTTGAAACCATGCACTCAGATTTGAACACAGTACATTGGGTGTGTTCATCTTGTTACAGTGGCCTCAAATAGGCCTATTGGCCGCTTAAGGTAAACTTGGTTTTGTTAAGATTGACTGAGTAGGGTTTGCATGTCTTCCGTTATCTTGAATTACGTTTGCGATGGATAACATTGCGTTCTTCCTAATAAATAAATGGATTGTTGGTAGATTTAATAGTGAGTCAAGGGCAGAAGTTTCTAATGTTCTCATGAGCACCACAATATGTACTGTGTCATTCTTACAAAATACTTATTTTATTGTGGAATGGAATGGTATTACTATATTGTCTAGATTTTAAATCATTGCCTTGATAGTCACTTCATTGATAATCAACCAACATTAAACGATCAAACACATTTCTCACAATACCTGATCATGCCAACACGAGTCTATATAGAATATTTTCCGATTTCCCAATAATATGTAAAACAACTGATTTGTTAAGACTCTAGTGAGACCAAAATATATTGAACAAATGTAATCTAAATGGGTTAAGTTTAATTTTAATTATCAGTTTAGCTAACAAAACCAGTACAACATAATGCGCCATTAGTGATTGCCTGATTGGTGTGAAAGTGGAGCGAATCAATGTGACCAAATTATGGCAACCAAATTTAACCTACACAATTCTTGGCTAGAAATTAATGGCAAAATGTGATTGGTTTATTTGATCGTTTTATAATCATTTGAAATGCTGGCGCCAGCTTAATTTCAGAACAAGCAAGCGGCATATATCATTTTTTTAATTCGCCTAAAAGTATGCAAAAATTATTTATACAAATCAAATGACAATGGACTACACAACTATAAGCAAAGCCCAGTATCTTTTTAACAAATCCGCAGATACACATTCATATACACACACACACACACACACACACACACACACACACACACACACACACACATACACACACACATTAAATCCAACAAAATCAAACAAAAAAATGAAATCAGGGCGACAACAACAACAACATCAACAACAACTACAATCAGAATCAGAATCAGAATCAAAATGTAAGCAAACTAATTTTCTATGCAAATTGGATTACGCTATGCGGTCAACATCAACAGCCACTGATGACGCGAGCTCAATGGTAGACCCAGCACCAACATCATCATCAGCATTCATATCGCCACCATCATCATCTCCGTTATCATCATCATCGAAAGAGCATCCAAGCCAAATTAGTTCAACAACCAAACCAATTGCGCTTACCTTGCATAGATCCTGCTATAGGTATAATACGTTAGTTGTTCTTTGTTGCTGTTCTTATCATCCAACTCATTTTGTGTTTTTCATGTTTTTCTTACATTTTGGTGTACATCATCATGTGCATTAGGTCAGCAATGTGCAATGGGGGGGGAATCACCATGTTTTTTATCGCTGTTCAACTATTGGTAGGATATTATAGTAAATGGATGAAATGGTTAAAAAAGAAGTCACTCAATCGATTCTGTCAATGGGCATTTTAATTAATATTAAATCGTTTGCCGATTTTCGAAAGCAAATAGTATACCACGTGACTGATCTCCTTGCCCTGCCCTGCCCATCATAACCATGGCTTTCTTATTCTTTAGCCTTTGTTCATTTCAAATAGCTTAGTGGTGCCTATCAAATCGGTAGATATGTACATACATATATGGATAGATGCGTATGAATGTGTTGTATTGTATCAACTTTGTACATGCCATGAAGTCACCATTTATTGGCAAATGTCCTGCCTTCCGCCTGCCTTCTGCGTTCCGCCTGCCTTCCTGTCTGGCTGCTTATGTTGCATGTTGAGTGCTCTTTATTATATTTTACTTTACTTTACTTTACTTGACTTGACTTGACTTGGTTTGTTTACTTGCTTTTTTGCGTCTTTGGCTGCATCTTGTCTGGTCCCTGAGTCTGGTGGCTGCCAGGGAGTCAATCGAACGAAGGAACGCTGGAACATATCCTCTGGCAATAACTCAAGTTCTTTATGCGCTTAAGTGATTTCTAATGCAAACCAATTTCCGAAATCAGCAAAAGCACTTGAAGCACTTTCGGGCTAAAGGATATTTTTGTAAGCAAGCAAACGAGCAAGCAGGACAGCAAGAAAAATGTATAAACTGTACTATGAACCCAAATGTGAATGGTTTGACAGAGTGAAAAGATAACGCGACTGACTACTTGTGGGAACGACAAAAAAAAAAAAAATAGAAAGATTGACAGAAAGAAAGACAGACAGACAGACAGACAGACAGACAGACAGACAGACAGATGGACAGACAGATGGACAGGCTGACAAGCAACGAGTGAAGGAGAAAATAAAATAATATATAAAAGTGTTGGAAGTGGTTCCGTTGTTTATTCTATGTTGTCGCTTCAATACTTGGCCATCACATCATCATTATCATGACGACGTCACTGTACTATGAGCACAGTCGGAATATGCATACAAAAAAGTAAAGTAATAGAATTTCGAAAAATAAAATACATAACCAAAATGAAAGAAAAGAAAATGTGAATGTGAATGAAAGACAACAAGAGTAACAGCAACAACGACATCAAAATAAGATAGAAAATTAAATTTATTTCAGATTTAAACGAACCTGTATTACCCTTTACAAAGATTATTTAATATTTTATAAAAGAGTAGCATTGCCCAGCAACCGCTTCTACGCCCCCAATGTGATGTTATTGCATAATTTTTCTAGTCATAATTGTATATCACCAACATGAAATCGGTTCTTTCTCCTTAAATCAGTGAAACGTGATTAATTGGTATCAAATCATTCGATGATCTTCTATTAGAAATATGTAATAGGAAAAGTACTTCAATACGAAAACCATTACCGCTTCAACGTTATTGAAGGTGATTTCTACAGCGCCATCTAGTGGCTAGTTACAACACGTTGGATAGCATAAGAACCTTTTCCAACCAAAAATGCATACATGTGGAAAATTTGATGAAAATTGGTCAAACGGTATCAGAGTAAAATATGTAAAATATGTAACAAAGTGTTAACTAAATATACAAATGTATGTTTATGACACCTGTATTTTTCATTCTAATATATATATTCATCATCGCATGCAAATGTCAATCAACATTTGAAGACTGACAAGTCCTTTAGCATTTGATTTGTAATCTTTTTCAAGAACAACAGTTCTGACATGATTCAAGCTTTTGTTGTTGTTCTCGATTTTTCATGTTCTGGAAGACTGAATTCGATTAAACACCAAAATCTGAATTTACATTTTCTAATATGACACACATATAACTTTAACATCTAACGATCGACATTTCATTTAATGGATTTAAATTTAATATCACAGTATAAACTTATATGTTTCTTAACTTTGGATTGAAACTAATATAACCAATATTTTTGTGCAGTTAAAAACTTTTAAGTTTAAAAAATGAATAGAGTCCAAGCACATATCAACATGTGTTAACATCTGTAAAGTACAGAAATCTCTTTCGAAATGATATCTAACTCTTATAAATGCGAGGGAAATCTTCATTGATTTTAATTGCATATTTTTTCTATTTATCTGCATCTCTATATTTATAGATTGAAGAATGTTAAGACAATTATTAAAAAATATGCAAAACAAGAAAAAAAAAAATAAAATTCAAAATATTATATTTGCTGCAAAAATGCAAATTTTGACATTTTTCAGTTGCTTACGCTACAGTGCTTCCCTTTTACAAAAGCCAAATACTTAGAAAACAATTTGGCCTTACCAAATAACAAAGTATACTATAGTTAAACTAGATTTTGTTTTTTTTTAGCTAAAACTTAAACAAAACCATCAAATTGAGATGAAAGAGTTGATATGAACTCAAAAATGTATTTATACTTATAAGGTAAAATGAACTTTAGCAATAGAAACTTTTTCTTTTCTTTTTGAAAACCATTATCCGATTTAAGAGTGATGAAAAGTATAAAAAATGTGAATACAAAGGTTATAATTTTATAGTGAAAGGGTATATTATAGCTGATTCTAGAATGGCATATGAAGAACAGATTTATCATCACCATCATCAGCAGAAGCAAAAGCAACAGCAACAGCAACATCAGCAGCAGCATTGTCCTTTGAGCCGTTGGTGCACTTGTTCAGCTCAGCTCAGTTGAGTTGAGTTGAGTTGAGTTGAGATGAGTTTAGCTCAGATTGGTAGTCATTTTTCCAGTTTTCCATTTGTTTTTCTTTGTTTTGTTATTGTTTGTTTTTTTTTTGCTGTTATTGTTCTTGGTGTTTTTGTTGTTGGATACAGCTGTTGCTGCTTGTTTAATTCGGTTTTCTACAATTTTATATAAAAAATGTAAGGAATGTAATTTTTTCACTTATATTCTATACTTCCCTGCTCTCTATAAATGAACATTACAAGAATCGACCTCCATCAGGTGATATAGGTATATTCAAACAAGCTTATGTATCTTGTAGAAATCTATGTTTTTTTTTTTTTTTTTTTGCCTAACCTGAAACTAAATAAGACTATTACTCTCAGGAGTCCTTAGTAAGGAGATTCAATAATACAATACACAAAGCGTTGCAGAAGAATCGCAGTTTGTAAGAGAGGATTGATACTTTTTAGGTTTCCATATCAAAAGGGTGCCTACGGAACCCCCTTAATACGGCTGCGCTGTCCGTCTGTCCGTCTTTCTGCCTGTCTGTCAGAGAGCTATATCTCATAAACCGTCATAGATAGACAATCAAAATTTTCACAGAGTATGTATTTCTGTTGCCAGTATAACAACATGTTATAAATAAAAATTAAATTAAAAAATTATAAACAAGAAATGTGTTTTTAATATGTTACCCCAAGATGTATGTATGTAATACTTTAATATTTTCCAACCACAACTACAATTAATAAAAGGTCAGGCGATAATAGAAACCATTGATTAAATGGATTAGGAGATCCAACTTTATTTTTCACTTAGTCTTAATTTGGCTTCCTGTAATTACAAAATAATTTATCTCTATGACATATTTGTTATAATATGAATTAATATTTGTTATTAAATGGTTTTTTTTTTTTTGTTTTCTTTTCTAATAAAATAAATAAATAAATGTCATGGGCAGATTTAAAAAGATGAAATTGTTTCCCATGATCTTTAAACACTTTGCTTTGATCAACAGAAACACAAAACTACAGTATATAAAATCATGTGTTAATCTTTTTTCCACGTAAGCAAATTACGAAATCAGTAAATCAGCAAGTATCAGTATTATCATCAACTCAAAGTTTCAATTTTATTTATCTCTTTTTTCATAAACACAAAACATGAGTCAACTCAACTTACGTCTGAACCTAATATACATAATTATGCATGTCGAAATGGTTTCTTTGTTTGCACATCGTTTAATATATCAAATAAACAAATCATTTCCTTTTAACTTCGATTTGCAGTCTCAATTCCTTTTAAATAAACTAAAGATCATCATAATTGTATTAATTTATCATATTTCCTGTTATTATTCATTCTACTGTTCTTTTTTCCTTATTTATAATAATTTTTAATATTATATGATCATTGTATATAGTATTTGACTTAATACATTATGTAAAAAGATTTCATCATTTTATCGTGATTTTTATAAAATGGAGATCCCAAGGTATATATGTAACAGACATCAGTTTTTGAATTACTGATTCAAGATAATTTATATTATTCTTATTAACAAGACTATGGTGTTCTAAGATTACTGGAGTTTGTTTTGCAATGTATTTTTTGTATAATGCAACTGATCTATAAATCCTTTTCTTTCTTAGTAAAAATATATAACAAAGTACTATATACATATAATAAACACTTACCAGAAAATTCTTCTGAACATATGTAAGCGAACTTAATAGAAAGACACAGGCCATTAATCTTGTTATAAGTATTTATGTTATTTGCATTTTAAAGTGCACCAATGCGTATCGAAAAGTAATTTCAGCGGCAATAATAACCAGAATAAACACTATATGCATAACTAAAACACTACAAACAAGTGAAGGCTTATTTTGACTAATTTCATCAGCGGCAGCATCAACATTGATCTTGACTCATTGAGCTTAATGGAATAAAACAATAACAAAAACATAACACATATAACTAACATGTATGTAACTACATACAATACTTAGAAACAAAGCAATTCGATATAACTGAACAGAAACCAACCGTTGACTTATGATATTCAGAGAGAGAGAGAGAGAGAGAGAGAAACAGATAGAGAGAGAGACAATCAATTAGTTTATTGTATAAAGATTCTAAGAACACCAACATCTAGCAATTCTACAAAAAGAAAAGTGGCAGAAACTTAGCCTGAATTTTCTCTACATGAAATTTCGAGCATAATTTCTTTAAAAAATTTAAAGAGTTACTAACGAAAGATGACATTAATGAACTTAAAAAGTCATTTCAAAAACAAATATAAAGAATCAGTGAAGGCAGAAAACGAAAATTTATAAATGAAATTAACTGATTAGAGGAAATTTAGAGAGACAGAAACAGAAAGGAATTGCATTGTCTAGTTAATAAAAGCTCACTAAAATTGATTGCACAGAGACGTGAGATTCAATGAGGCGTGGAAGATATAATAGAATATAATATTTGTAGTGGATTTAGAATCTGCTGAGATGTTTCCACGAATCTTAGTGAAGAAAGACACTAAGACAAAATGATGCTAATGCAATTGAAATATGATCTTAGAAAGTTCAAAATGATCCATAAAACAATGGTTAGAAATTATTATTATGTCTTCAACTATAAAGGACAACTGATTGAAAAAATACTTATCTAGTTGAATGATTCTAGGCTAAGGCCAACTTACTAGTTATAGGTGTAATGATTTATTGCCCAAACTAATGCGATAATATCAGTGAAACCATATAACAATAAGAAAGAATTGGAGAGAAGATTTAGAAAATAATTTTTTTTTTCGGCCTCAATGCAAAAGCTGCATCAGCAATGGTCAGATCCCAATGACTATTGTCGTCTTCTAGCAATTACAACTTGCGACATTCTGTTAGCAAAAAGTGGAAAAATATTGGTCCTATAACATTTACAAACAACAAACGCAAAACGAAATATTCATATTGTTTTACTTTTTACTATGATAAGACATTCCAATGTTTTGGCTCTGAATGCGCCTTTATCTAAGTGGCACCTACTTTTTATTTTCATCCAATTAGTTCCATGTCAAATATAATGGAACATAGATATATCACAAATCTTGTGCAAGACTGCCAAACACCTCATTGACATCGGTTTGGTGGTTTTGGAGATTACAGTGAATATGATCAATTCAATTGATTAACCCCATATATACCTAATTTGTATGTACAACAATTATAATCTCGTGCTCTTCTAAAATAATGGACAAGAACTGTACAGAGAAATAAATCATTACTCTTGATATTTTTGTAAATGGACATTAAATTTTTTTGCTTAATTTAGCTGCCCCATAGATTATAATTTGCCTTCAGTGTCGTTGAATTATAGGCGTTGTTAAAGGCTCCATCAATATGATATAGGCACAAGAGCGGATATTTGCTTAGAAATGCTTATTGCATTCTGCTTATTTCAATGATTTTGCTTATTTTGGCTTATTTCGTCATTTTGTTCGATAACAAAAACGATAAATTCCCAACTTTGTTCACAAGAACAATTTCATATTTCAGTTAATACATTAATTGTGATGTAAATCGCCCATTTTTTAACATATGTGCATACATCTGGAAAAGAGTAGTTGATTCATTTAAAGGGAGTGGAAAATAAAATAGAAAGACTAGAAATCTAATGCACGGTTAGCTATATTTAATTTTAATTTTTACAATAGATTGTTTCTTTTAATTTAACTTTGCAAATGAAACGAATAGATTAACAAATTGACTTATTGTTAGACACTCTTTGTTACTAAGTAGAAAAAGGGGAAAACCCTTTAGAATGACTTGGATACAAACTAACTTAAAACAAGCTAAGTATACTTGGCAAGTGTTATCAAGTTATTAGAAGAGAAGTGCCAATTGATAGTATACTGAGGCTCAATACTTTACACGTGAAGCTTTTTAATTGAACAAAATATTATATTATTAACTATGACACATCGCTATCATTTAGCATATGCATTTAGCAGTAATCTGCAATTGACCATTCAATTAAGTTGACTTGGAGCTAATGCCCCAAAATAATTTTAAATAAGTTTTTCTATCTTTAATTTGTGAATATTAAGAAAATGCCTCAAAGGTGGAAATTTTCTTTACAGAAAATAATAAATGAAATACAAAACAATAATCTTCCCTAAGTTAGATTTTCAATGAGAAAAATAGTTCTATGGTTGTAATACTATTTTTGTCTTTTTAGTATAACAAAGTGAATGGGAAATTGACATTGATTTTTGAACTTAAACTTAATTCCCCATTGATGATGATATTGTGAGTATTAGGAAGGAGGAGAAATGGAATAAAAGAAAATCCTGAAAATGTTGTACGAAAGCATAAAACATGATTATATAACAATAAAGCATATTGACGAAGAATCTCTTATGCTTATGCACAATAAAAAATAAAATGTATTTTAAAAAATAACAAGCACAACAATATTGAATTTTGGATTTTTCTCTTTTCTCTTTTCTTTATTCTTATTTTGATATTGGCAGTTTTCATAATGTAAAAAAAAAAAAAAACAGAAAAAAAGATGTAATAAAAACAAAAGAAATTCACACACACACATACACTCACATTCAGTTTAGAATGTTTATATAATATAAGCTGCCATTTTGTAAGCAATTTAATAGAGGACTCAATCTGTGAGTGAGTGAGTGAGTGAGTGAGCGAGTGAGTGAGTGAGTGAGTGAATGTAGTTGATGCTTATACTGATGTTGATGCTGATGTTGATGTTGCTGCTGCTGTTGCCTGCAATCAAATTAACAATTCAATGAAGTGAAATCGTATCGAAAACAAAATCACTTCGGAGACGCATTAAGTCGACATTATTACCTTTGAAATGCAATAAAAAATAATAATACTTACATAATAATAACAACAACAGAAACAACAACAAACACAGTCCTAAAGAATAAGAGAAAATATACACAAACAAAAAAGAAACAAAATTTATAATAGAAGCATGTAAAAGAATATAAAAAAAAAGCAGAAAAAAGAAACATCATACATACATAAGATTGAAAAGAAGCCTAACAAAACTTATACACATATATATATATATATCTATATATATATATCCTTAGATAGAAATACAGATGTCTTAAGTATATTTGTGTGTATGTAGATCTTCTCATGTGCACACAACTGTAATAATTGCCTGAAGCATTCATTGTCTGCATGAAGTCACAGCATTCGTGGTACACGGGCGGTGAATGATGATGAATCTGCGTTCACGCTTACATCATTTCGAACAAATTTTATAGCCATTTTCATTATTCGTCCTTAGCAATTATTGTTTAATAACAAGAAACGAGATTGAAACACAAAAACACATGAAGAAAATACTTACAAACATGTTAAGGGTATATGGTGTCTGTGTGTCTGTATGGCTTGGCTGTGTGTCTATATAAGTAAAGATAAAATAAAAACCGACAGATCCACAGACATTTTCTACATGAATGAAAGAAAAGCTGAACTGAATGAGCAACAACGAAAAACTTTGGTAATAAAAAATTTTTAACTGTTTAGCAAGAACAATAAGAATAATAAAAATTATGCATAAAAAGAAAAAGAAAATGAAATTGAATGAAATGAACTTTAGTCAAACCGAAGATTATATACCTTTTTCCCGTTAAAACTTAATCTGAAATCAATAATAAAACCAGAATAAAAAATATACAGCATTTCCATGATAAAAATAACTATTAATTGTAATGGAAACAAGGTTCTGTTATGCTTATTGTTGTACATATTTGCAGTGCCAAAGTGGATATCATAAAAACCTCCTTCATGAAAACCATACAAATATGTGCCAAATTTTAAGGTGATCGGTCAAAAAGAGTTGGATTTTAGCGCCTTCAAACTATTTCTTTTGTTCATTTATACATATACAGATAATAGTACGAGTATATAATCTATGGAACTCTACTTGAAACCTTATGAATTCATATGAAGGACCTTCAAAAATTAAATACAATATTGTTGATGTCTATCTTATGGCAAATAAATTAACAAACAATTTCCATATATACATATCCATGACGACAATATTAGAGGGAACCATTTATTTAAAAAAAAAAATATATATATATATATATATATATATATATGAAAGAAACACTTCTTTTGCACTACAAGAGAGAGATTATTTCATTTGGCTTAAGAAGATTTAATTACAAGAATTTTTTGAATATAATATCGCACAAATGTTGACCGATTTTCCATTGCTATTTCCCTACGGATGTTGGCCTTTAGTGCATCTAGAGTCCTAGGATTGTTGATGTAAGCCTTCGACTTCAAGTAGACGCAAAGAACTAAGTCCGGTATTACGAAATTAGGTGAAGGCTAACTGTTTATGTTGTATTATTAATATTGACAAAAAGATAGGTTTTAAAAGGGCATCTCTATGGAACTGTGTTTATATTTTTTGTAAAGCGATGTATAATATTGTTGCATACTTTTCGGCAAATATATTCACAAAATCGACATAAGATACATAGCAGAAATAGCATACTTAGATATGTCTTTAGTGAATAGTTATGTGAGTACAATTTTTATGAAAATCATTTCAAATCATTGATATCTATGGAACTTTTGTATCTACATACAACAATAGATAATTGTGTTGCATACTTGGTGCCAATACAAAGTAATTTAACAAACATAAAAAATAATATGTTTGTTGATCAAAATTTATATATCCTCCGTACACACTTTTTTAACCTATGGTAGTTACATATTTCCGATTAAGCATAATATGCCATTATTTCCTTTGTGAAAAAGAGAAAATTAGGCATACTACAAAAGAAAATAATGTACGAGTATATACCATGTATGTACTTGTATCATATATACTCATAATTACATATATATATATATATATATAATATAAACGTGAAAGGTAGAGTAGGGCAGGGTAGGATATGCACAAGCATGTTAAATCCTTGTACAAAGAGAAGACAAAGTAAAATAATCAAAATAATTTAACATAATGAGGAACATTTCATGTTTGCATGCTAAACAAACAATGCTGACTGACTGAATCTCAAGTGCGAATGAACAAAGGAATAAGAAAAAAGGAGTCGGCCAAAGAAAAAGTCCCACCCAACTCAACCAAAATAATGTAACCAACGCCCAGCATGCCATTCAAGGATTCGCGTCTAAGTAGGCAAGCAAAAACATACTTTCAAACGCTCTCATCACACTCTACTATCTATGTTACAGTGACTCATCCTCTGACTCCCACAAGTTCTATGATTTGGTCTAGTCTTAGCTCAACTCAGCTCAGCTTAGCTAAACTCAATTCAACTCTCTTCTGTTGCTCCTTGCCTTAACGTTTTTAATGAATTTATCATAAGGCCCAGGTTGAGCAACAGCAATTTGAGAAGTGGCAAGTTACGCAAAATGTTGCCGAAAAATGTTTGCATTCAGTTAGACGCAAAATTTGTTGATATTTGACAAATATTATTAAAAGACTAAGAAGATGTTGTAGGACGAGTATTATGCTGAGAATAAGTAGTAAGTATAAAATGTAACTAATGCATGGATAACTAACCCACAACAGTAAAACAAATAAATGAAGATCTCTCTCTATATCTATTTCTGTTCTGTTATCTGAGGAGCATTGAAACTAAGTAAGAATATAAAATATCAGATCTGAAAGTAAAATATATGAGATTTATAAAGATAGTATTAGGCCTCATGTCATTAAAAATGATGACGATTTTCACATATAAAATTATATGTGATTCATATTATATTAATGATTTCCCAATAATCATCATCAAAATTTATTCATCACATCCACACACATCCTTTTGTGAATATCTTCAAATAAAGTAGGAAAATGGAAAACCTATGCTAATACAAAATGATATGTCTATGTATGTACAAATACAATACAAATTAAGAAACAATAATAAACAGTTTTATTGATCCAAGGAATTCCGCAAAAAAAAAAGCATATTAATTATATAATGATTCCTTATTATTGTTTGCTTGTAATTATTTTCAATTTTGTTTGGAAATAATCACTAAGATAATAGGGCATACAAAACCATACTGAAGCTGAAGGAGCTGCCTAAATTCACTGAAATCTTCAGATTCCAATGTTACTTAAGATATGCCATCGGAAGATTTTGCTGAAAGCCTTAGATATCCTCTACCATATTTTAAGTAAATTTGAAATATGGATGGCAATTCAGCACTATTTCAGTTGAAAAGGTTCCAAACTGTTGTCAATCTCAAAACCAATTCGCTAGACAATGTCATCATTTAATAAATACATACACTCAACTCATCACTCGATAGTCAAATACTTTAACTTGGAGTGAATTCACTAAAACTGTTGACCATGCAAAGGCTTTAAAATATTTATTTTTTGGAAAATTAGTTCAAGCAAGCAAATTGCTTCAGTGTCTCCTCATCATTTGAAACTATTAAATCAATTGATTCTACAGCCATCTTATCTTATGATTCACTACGTTCTTTTCATTTTTCATTTTTACTTTCTAATTCTATGTCATCAGTTTATTAAAGACATTACAGTTGCATCAACTTTATCCCGTGAGACATCTAAAGGAAGTATTGATTGCAACTGGCACTGATGCCACTCTTGATTCTTCTTTGTTTGATAGAATTTTTTTTATAATCAAAGGATTTTTAGCAGTTGAAACTTTATACACAATACATCTCATAATTTAAAGTCACTTTGTTCTGATTGAAATAGATCAGTAAGTCTGCGTAGGTAAGCACTAATAATTATGCAGGAGATATCTGTCAAACATTAAGAAACCATTTTTTTTTCTTACTTAATTTCCATGTAATAATAAGTTGAATTCATGTTGTTGTTTTTTTTTTTTTTTTTTTTTTTTGGTAATCTGTTGAACCTGATTTTTGGATCAAAGCTTCACACATATAGCTTGCATGGGTTCTGGTATGCTTCAATATTATTGTCCGGACCCATAAACATTTTGGGCAATTTTCCCCAAAACATTTTGAAACAATTAACAATCTGTGAAACGTGAATTGGTGCATTATCATGTTCATAAAAGGTAAAAGTCTAAATATTCTTATAAAACACTGAAAATGATATTTTAGTATGCCAACTTTTGCTTTTGCATTCACAGTCTTTTATAAAAATTACAGCTCACAAGTCTCATAATACGAGATCGAAGCGCACAGCATACTACCTGCATTCCTGCATCATAGAAAGTCCTAGTGACGGCTAGCATCGCATAAATCTTCATGATCATAATAGAGGGATAATAATAATATTGTAGAATAATAATAACAGATTGAACTTTTTCACGTCTGAGCAGATAACTTGATGCCAGTGTATTTCAGATCAAATGAGTTTGGCAAAAACTACAATGTAATAAGCTATTAGGATGAGTCGCCTAATACTAGTAAGGTTTGCATTAACATTAACATTAGATTTTTCTTTATCTTGCCAACTAAATCCACGCTACTTTTACTTTTGTGTTTTCCTTTTATTATGATTTCAATTTTTTTAAATATAGATCGGGATCGTTTGGGTCTGCTATTCAAGTAGGATGGAATTAGTATTGTTGTAAAAGTAATACATGATAGTCATCTCCCAATTTTATTGTAATTAAATATAATTTAATCTTTTACTATTTGCCATTTTCTTTTTTTAATTAGCATTAGCTTCTCATTCCTTTTGTTATATAAGTAAGAAGCCAACAAATTACATACTTCAATAATTAAATGCTTGTAAAGTAGTTTGGGTAAAATCACAAGTACACTTAGTTACAAGCTCTCACACATATGTATGCATGGATGTATGTATGTATATGCAATAATGTGTTGTCCTTATATATTACACAGCACTAAGGTAAAATTCCTTTCTTAAGATTTCTAATATTCTCAAAAATAATCGACATTTATGGACATGCATATCAGGCTAATTTTATATGGAAGTGCAATAGTAACAACACATCAGCAACATCAACAACATCAACACCATCAACAACATCAACAACATCAAAAACATGAGCAATATCAGAATATTGAGATTTATAGAAACTCATAGAAGCATACCGCATGAATTAGCAACATACACACTGCAGTCAATGCAATTGAAAATGCACATAGACAAAGATGTTGCACTTAAGTTATGTTACCTTCATATTGTACTTTATGGAAATCTTTAAGTGACATGCGGTAACATCAACATCATCATCATCATCATCATTTTCATCATAATCATCATATTCGCATTCCTTCATAAATGCGAATATATCAAAATTTATTCGTATGCAGTGGGATGATCACAACTCAAGTGACTTCTTTACATACTTTACCAATTTCTTGTTCACTTCTCCACTTTTCTTAATGTATAAACCTTCTTTCACATATACACATATTGTATATGTGTGCATATATTCCAGGTACAAGTACACATACACACCCACACACATAACTAGCATTTTATAATGAAGACTTGCAGTTATTTGCTTTCAATTCTGTTCGTTTGCCATATTGAGTGAAGTTAATGAATGCCTCCTCACATTTTAACTTCCCAGCCTGTCAGCCAATTTTATAAGGTGAATATGATTTATGCTCGACTGCAATTTACGTCACCAGATGATGATGATAATGATAAACTCAATGATGATTACGATACTGTCCTTTATGCATTTACTGCATAAGATTTAAGCAACCAAATTATAGTAAATAATGATTTAAGAAAACTTTAAATCATGATATATTTCATACTTTGTATGCATGCATCTAGAAAATTGAGCCCAGTCCCAGTCAACTGCAAGAACTCAATCTACAATATCTTCAAATATCAATTTAACTACCAAAAAGCATTTATTAAACATAAAATACGAATAATTTCATTCATAAAGCTTTGATATGATAATCCAATTATTTGCTTATTGTCTTCACAAGTTCCAATTTGCAGACAAACCAGATATGATTGTTTAGGTTAGTTTAAACTCAGTGTAAGCGCACATAGACCCAACACAGTGAGCTCTATATAAATGAAATTAATTTTATCAATTCATGTTTTAGTCCACAATCCTAGCAACGCTATCAAAAGTGTGGATTCCAACTGTGGATGACCTGATTCTGTAATGAGCCAAGAGCCTACACAAAGCAAAATCGTCCTTTGGTATTGTACCTTAACCTCAGTTGTATGCTAGAGCAAATCCTATTTCATTATGCCGTCACATAAATATACAGGTTGAACAGTTGGGAGTCTGCCTTCATTTTGGGTTTATGCATTTGTTGGTTTTAATACAATATTAATGAAAAGTTTTCGTATTGCTTATTGAATCTGTCTATCTTGTCTAGATAATTCTATGCAATCCATCCTTCAGTCCATATGTGATTTAGTATATTGAAATACGTTGCTAATAGTTTATAACAAGATATTATTGTCTTAGAAAGATGCCTTCTGAATTGTAATGCTCACATAACAATTGATGGATTGATTAAATAAGTATTTATATAGAAAAGTATAAAATATTATTGTCCAAAATACAAAATGCACTGAACTTCCAAATGGAAGCGGAATATCTAACCACCCCAAATATCATCTGAACAAACAAAATGATATATTTTGCGATGTATTCAGGCAGATTGAAAAGTTTAGGCAGTGGAAATTCCAAAAAACAACAGCAGAATATGGTTAACAAGAGTTCTGGAACGCAGTAATTTTTTCAGTTAAATCAAAATTAAATGTTACTGGGTTTGATAGACAACGTTACATGTGAAGAAGGGACGGTAAAGCATTCAATGCAGCCAATATTGGGTTATGTTAGATTACAAGGGCTACGCTGCAAGAAAGCGCATTGTGAGTCACCACAATCAGAAAATAAGGATAAGATAGTTGACAATAATTTCGTTTCAGTAGTCAACTCTCAGCTACTGGAACCAACACAGCTAGTTAACGAACTAAGTCAGGTCTCGCAATGGCTTTTTAGACAAACTGCCCAAATCATCATCGAAGGATTTCCCAAGAAGACGGCTTTGCCTTCGAAGAAGCTTCCAAGAAGAGAAGGGCAATCTCACAGGCAGTGTTGAATACTTTCTAATTCCTCATCATGTCCATAGCTGCGACAGAAGTTTTGATGTAGAACATGTATTCTTTGGGTCATTAAACCAAGTGCGCAGAACCTCATTACATGACACTTCCGTCATCATCCGAATCCTATGTTAAAGTGTAGAAGCTCAAACGATAATTTCAGTTGGTACAACAATAAATCCTGGTTCATCTGCCCTATGCATAGCTGCTAGCTCTCTGGTTTTTGCTTTTTTTTAGGTCTGCGTATATAAATAACCACTAGAGAAACTGGCAGAGCTGATCCCAGTCAGAATGTCCAAGTATCCAGTTTAGTGTAATTGTGTGCACCCGCCACAGTGGTGCTGTGGGCTGTCTCTATGGGTCTCCCCTTTGCTGTTTGCCAGACTGCATAGATCTCTGCACCAGTCTGAAACTCAAGATAACGACAACGGCACCAAACGTACAACTAAAATTGTAAAAAAAATCAATGCTGTTTAATGCGAAATCGGTATTACGTCACTCAGTGTCCTGACTTAAATTCGAAAGATCATCTGTGGGTCTATGTACAGAGGAAAAGAATTGAGAGAACAAATCTATGATCATAGAACTAAACGTTTAGAAATATGTAACAATAAAAGCAAAAGGTAGTCAGACGAAATACTAAATGCTAATTAAAATTATCGATGTACAATTTTCTATTATCTTGAATGAATCTTAGTCTGGCCATATTTTTCTGATGAAACATATTACAGTGATAAGAGTTTTAGTCTAGTATCGTATTAAAGTATTACGCACATTATGTGATTTCGGTACCAGACACAAAGATGTAAAACAAAAAACAAAAGCAAATGTTTCTTGTTTGTATTCTATACTATATATATATATATCTATGAATATATTAAATATCACTGGAGCAAAACCAAAGTCCAATACTTGAAACAATGATCGAAGTGTATGTATGAAAAGTATTTTAACTTTTATGGACAAATGATTCATATGAGCAATTTGTTTGTTTGTTCATCAAGTGAAATAAATACAATAAAAATTGCCTTAAATTTTTGTTAACAAAATCATTTTCAGCTGTAATCTTAATTGACGTATTAAGCTTTTCATTTTTCATTGTAAATTATATATATAAGTATATAAAATTCAACACAACAAATTTTGGAAAATATACCAAAAACAAGTGTGTTGAAATACTTTGCTTGAAAGCTGAAAGAATCGATATTCCCAGTCGATCTTATTGATTTCAAGAAATTTACAGCAAAGCAGTTCTACAAAGGCCCCGGGAAATCTTTACATCTTACGCTAGAGTTGAAATTTGAATTACTCTATCAGATCATTTAAGCCTTGTCAGCATAATTACTTTTTGCATTGTGTGTCCTATAATATTCTTATTAGTAATAATGGCCATGAAATAAATTCAATATACTTTCGAAATGAAAATTTAAAATACTGTTTATTTCATCCGTTTCATACAAAGCACAACAAGATCACTTCAGGCAAAAACTCATGTTAAATACTAAGGAAAAATCGAACAATTTGAACAAGATACTTGGAACTCTACACATTGCATATGTGTATGAAAAAAAAAAAAAAATTTAAAGAATATAATATTTTTGTATGAATTTAAGAAAATTGATAATCGAATTCATGCTTTCTTATCATTTACTCACTTTATCCTTGTTCTTAACTAAAAACCTATACCTTTTTCTCTCTACAGCTCAACAATCAATCTTTTTCACTGATCAATGCTTAAATCTTTTCAACATTCAAATGGAAAATATGTTTTGAAATTAGTCAATTATTAAGTATAAGCAGCATTCTGCTTAAGAAATAATGAGAATTTTAAAATTTAATGGGTCACACTAGAAAATATAAAAAAATACAAAAGCATTAATTTTAGTTTTACTTTACTTACCAATTTATTGTCTTTGTGTATCCAAATTGAGAATGGAGAATGACAATAGGAAACAGTAAAATTTATAGAGTTTTCACAAATGCACAAACTTATTATTTCGTTTCCATACACAATACTTTGTCATATCAATCATCCACTTGTAAGTAAATCAAAATCAAAAAGATCACAAAAATTATTTACACAAATGCAATTTTAAAATCTTCCAAAAACTCAAAAAAAAAAAACAAATTCTTTTTAATTAAATTAATAATTTTATTTCGAACGATAAAACAATGATTCTTTTAATTAAGTAAATCAAAATCAAAAAGATCACAAAAATTATTAGCACAAATGCAATTTTAAAATCTTC